>VRLP01004302.1:0-50937 GCA_009660295.1 Lophius piscatorius | reverse complement strand
TAGTTATTATTTTATTTTTTATTGATGCTTTTATCTGCTTTTGCTTTGTAGCACTTTGAGATTTGATCCAAATGTAAAGTGCATTATAAATTAAATGTATTATTATTATTATTATTATTATCCCGGACAACGAGCCTGACCTGCCGGCCTCCAGCTGCTCCGAGCCGATCGGGTAACGGCGCTCTCGGGGAAGACGACAGGAGGCGGTGTCTGCTTCTATATTAAAGAAGGTTGGTGCACATATGTCCCAGTGATGCAAAAATCATGCAGTCCTCTTCTAGAAACTTTATTCATCAACTGCAAGCCGTTTTATTCTCCGCGGGAGTTTTCCTCCTTCACACTGGCTGGAGTTTACATCCCGCCTCAGGCCTACGTTAGTGAGGTGTTACAACAGCTCGCTGACCAGATTTCTGATCTGGAGCATGAACACCCAGACTCTCTACTCATCATTCTTGGGGACTTTAACAGAGCAAACCTCAGCCACCAACTGCCAAAATATAGTCAACACATCACTTGTCCCACCAGGAACACACTGGACCACTGCTACACCACAATAGAGGATGCATATCGCTCTGTCCCCCGTGCAGCTCTGGGACTCTCTGATCATTGTCCAGTTCAACTCGGATGAGTTGACTGACACTGTGACAGCTTATGTCAGTTTTTGCGATGACATGTGTGTGCCAACAAAAACCTTCTGCACATACAATAACAGCAAACCCTGGTTGACTGCCAAACTCAGGTAGATTCGTCAGACCAAGGAGGAACCTTACAGGAGTGGTGACAGAGTTCTGTACAAGCAGGCCACAAACACACTGACCAGGGAGGTCAGAGCAGCAAAGAAGTGCTACTCTGAAAAGCTGAAAAACAAAATTTCAGCCAACGACCCAGCGTCGGTGTGGAGAGGCATGCGAGAGGTCACCAACTACAGGAGACGAACGTCCCCTGCTGTGGAAAGCTTTGAATTGGCTGAGGAGCTGAATAAGTTTTATTGCAGGTTCGACATCCGCTCTGAACTGTCAACACCTCCTGCCCCCTTCACACCCCTCCCCACTGACCCCAAGCTTAGAATCTGTGAGACAGATGTGAGGAAGCTATTTCAGAGCGAAAAGATCAGAAAGGCTCCAGGCCCAGAGGGCGTGTCCACCTCCTGCCTGAAAGCCTGTGCTGATCAACTGGCCCCCATCTTCACACAGATTTCTAATAGTTCACTCGAGCTGTTTGAAGTCCCCTACTGCTTCAAACACTCCACCATCATCCCAGTCCACAAGAAATCCGCCATCACAGGATTAAATTACTACAGACCAGTCGCCCTGACGTCTGTGATCATGAAATCCTTTGAGAAAATGGTCCTGTCCCACCTGAAGGACATCACAGGCAACCTGCTGGACCCCCTGCAGTTTGCCTAACGAGCAAACGGGTCAGTGGACGATGCAGTCAACACAGGATTGCACTTCATCCTGCAACATCTTGACTCTCCAGGGACATACGCAAGGATCCTGTTTGTGGACTTCAGTTCAGCGTTCAACACAATCATACCAGGAACACTCTAATCCAAACTCCAGCAGCTCGCTGTACCAGCCTCCACCTGTCAGTGGATTACAGACTTCCTGACGGACCGGAGACAGCAGGTGAGGCTGGGTAATATCTCATCCTCCACCAGGACAATCGGCACGGGGAGCCCCACAGTGGTGTGTGCTGTCACCTCTACTCTTCTCACTCTACACTTCTGACTGAACTTCTGACGACCCATCTGTCAAACTCCTGAAGTTTGCAGACGACAAAACGGCCATCGGCCTCATCCAGGATGGTGACGAGTCTGCACACAGACGGGAGGTTAAACGGCTGGCCATCTGGTGTGGTCACAACAACCTGGAGCTGAACAAGCTCAAAACTGTAGAGATGAGAGTGGACTTCAGGAGGAGGAAGTCCCCGTCACTCCTATCACTGTCATATATATTTATATATACATATTAATACATATATATTTAAATATATATATCCTGCACACAAGAACATCTCCATTTATTTATAGCTTGTATATTTGTTTATTGCCTTGTCCATTTAATTTAAAATTATTGATATGACGTTCGTACTGTGAGAGCTCAGTTAACCGTCAGATTCCTTGTATGCATATACATGGTCAATAAAGCTGATTCTGATTCTGATTCTGATATTGATGAATGAATCTTCTCTTGAATGCATACAAAAATTAATACAACCAAATACTTGCATGTTTCATAATTGGTTGCTGTTTAATTTTGTTATCAAGATCATTTTTGTTGTCATCAAATGAAGGAAGTTCTGACTTTCCATATTCTGTTTTTTACCTTGTTTTATTATCATTTGTTAGTTGAATGTTTAAGTTGAAATCCAGTTTACAAGCAGGACATGTATGCATAAATGTTTTGATATTACCCTCAAATCAACAAACTGTGAATCATACATGCATGAATCTAGCAATGGAAGTGCAGCAGCAAAGAAAATGTTAACTGAGGAAAATGTTGGGGCATAAATTGATTTTAAAATCTAACTTCTGGGAATATAATCAGACTTCTGAGAATAGTCTGATTGTCTATTTGATTGTCTCAATCTGATTGTGTATTTAGTAACATTACATGCCATATATTTGAACTTCAACATTTTTGTGCATATTGTCATAGCACATTGTCAAATATGTGTTGGAAAAAATAATTCGTGTTATCTTGAAATTCCTAACAGTGTGGCTTGAGTGTTGCAGTGCGCTGCGTTCATGACAAATCGGATATTTTGTTTCTCATGCTGTAGCATAGAAAGTAACATGACGTGAACATCCTTTACTCTGATGATGTGATTGCTAGATAGGCAAAATGCGGGAAATGATAACTCATAAGAGGTCACAGCAATACCAGAGTAATTGAACGGAGGGAATACTAAATAGAATTGCTGAGAAAAGTTACGTAGAGTTGGTATCCAGAATTTCCCAGCTTGAGCATTTCGCATTAGGTGTTGAAGTGAGAGCTAAGGCTAAGCTAGAGACGCGTTCACTGGCTAACAACACTCGGTGATAGTTTGACTTGCGTTGCTGCTCACTTGGCTGAAACGTTCTAGTTTTAGACTAGCAGTATTTAAATGTGGAGCATATAATTGACAGTTTCAGATTCGTTGTTAGTTTGGCAGCTGCTGTAGAGGAATGTTATCTCTAAGAGGCGTTAGCTTTAGCTATATACTCGCAGAGCTCTGAGGAGTCAGCTGACACACAAACTGCTGTTCGCTCCCTGCAGAGCAGTGATGGACCAGCTGAAGGTAAAGGATCGCATACTGGAAAACCTCTCCCTGTCTGTCAAGAAGGTAAGCCCTGACCGCTCCCTCAAAATATTTAACGATTGTCATATAAACTGATTACGTCATGTGCTCGGATAACAGAAGCTAACATTAGGTCATGTTCTGTCAGACAAAGAGGGGAACTTTCTGCTTTCAGGAAAGGACCAGGCCCTGATGGATAAAACGATGAGCATATAAACTATTCACCACAATCTACCACTCCACCAGCACGGATTAGTGTTCTTGTACTTTCTGGATCTTTTAGTTTCTCGATCTGACAAGTTTACAATAGCAGCACCACCCTTACCCTGTGTTTGTTTACTAACGCGTTGTAAACAAACCTGTAACCATAATTCCGAAACACACGAGGATAATGTTTTAGATATATACTTCACCTTCAATTAAAATTATCAAGCAGTTATTTGGTGGAAATGTTCCTGATGTTATGGAATCACCTGTCTCGTAACCTGACAGGCTGCTTTTAACTTCCTCCTCTCTTTGCATATTTCATTCCTTCCGGTATCCTTATCTTTGGTATAACAACCACAGTACTGTGTCTTACTTCTTTAATCAACAATGGCTTAAAAGTTTAATCCAATCTGCCTGTTTTTCACAATTTGAAAGTAATTATGAAAATGGTGTGCCTCAAGCGTCCAAGACCAGACCTTGTTCAGTGTTTTCACTAGACAAACATCGTTTAGTCATGTGATGTTGGATGTCTTTCCTCTTCCTTTGAATCACAATCCTCAAAGCTGCTGTGACCTACATACTGAATGAGTTGGTCATAACTCAGGGTTTCAGTAGTATACACTCGATCAAGTTTAGGAAGGTTCTTCAGGACGCTGCAGAGTGGTGGATTGCAATGAAACACACTGAGCATCAACTGCTTCTTGAGCTTTATGTGTGTACAGTTTCTGCAAATTGTAACAATCCAGCAGCATGGTGCTGCAGTGGGTAGCATATTTACCTCACAGGCATTGTACCCGGTTTAAATCCACCTCTGCCTTACCTTTCTGTGTGGAGCTTTCATTTTCTCACCGTGTTTGTGTGGGTTCCCTTTGGGCATTTTGGTTTGTTTTCTCTATGTATCCGCCATGTAATGAGCTGGCAAATTCTCTAGGGAGTACCCTGCCTCTTGCCCACAGGCAGTTGGGATAGGCTCCAGCTACCCGCGACCCTTAATAGGATATACGTTTACAGATAATGAATTAATCTAACAATCCAGTATCATTCCTGCAGGGGTACATAACACAAATGTATTTTAGATCTGTATAAATGTTTACATTGGATTTGAAACAGTGAACATTGTTAATGATAAAGCTGGCAAATTTTGATGATTACTCTATCTGCATTAGAGCATACATTGTAGCTCTCAAAAATACCGTTTCCCCTGATTACAGAGACAAACATTCTCTTATTACCTGATGCAATGATTACTTTAAAGGCTAACCCACAGGATCAGCAGTCATCTGGTGTCTTCCTGATGATGTTCTGTCAGACAATTAGCTGCGAGTTTTACTTTCTTCAGAAGTAAAATTATAATACAAGGAGTACCCACACACTGGAGTCCCAGTAGTCAAATAAATGCTCAATTTCGATTTAGGTCAGGCACATTCCACTGCTTGGCAAATTCCTAAGCTCCATTTACCATATGTGGCCCGGGGATCATAGTTCAACTGTAATATCCTAAACCTTGGCAATCATTAGTGATCCCTACATATTAATCATAAACAACATTTAATAGAGCATGGAAATTACATTATTTTAAAATTAAAAATCATTCCAGTTTGTCTCCTTAGCATTTAAGGAATTAAAAGATGCCGGTTCTGCAAGCTTTTAAATGCTTTTCAACCAACTTCCTTAAAAATTGATTCATGGTTCCGCAGTGGTTCAACAGTCATGGGTAATAGAAGTAGCTGCATGCTTTGCCCTACACATTTAGGGAGTTACAAGCAAAGTTAAACGCTACAGCTCACATATTTTAAACTTAAAAAATAAAACCATTCATCTCTTTATCACTTTACCTAAGCCCAATAAATACATCCTACCTGTTTAGAAAATAAAAATGTGATCCTGGCCAACTTTACTGTTCGGCGCCTGTAATCCCTAAAGTGAAAATGTAATGGTTATGTGGAAACCACTTAGGATCATCTTTACAGACGCAGATCATTATAAATGCTTTGGGAAAAAAGAAGTCAGGCAAAACATTTTTGTGTGCCAGTGTGAGGGTGGATGTAGTCAATGAAAAACAGTGGTTCGACTCCTGCTCCTTGTGCTTAAAATGCCAGTGGCGGCCGTCTTTAACCCGGGCCCCAACCGATGTGGTTTGGAAATCAGTTTTGTGTTCCCCATATTGATTTAGCATTGACACAACTCTCCCCATTTATCCGGGCTTGGGACAGGCACTACAAGTAACCGGACTTGTGACCTTTTTGTGGCTGGGTTTATAGCCAAATCTGAACTTATTACATTTGAGCTCCTATGATTAACATTGTCTGTTTTCAAATATGAATTCCTCCTTGGGTGTTTAGAAAATGTATATTCATAATAATGTTCCTGAACAGAAATCTTAGCCATCCATTCACCAGAGATTACATATTTTACCAAACTCAAAAGGAAAAACCTTTTGACATACTAATTTACATCAAATGTCTCTTAATTTATGTCATCCGTAATATCTCATTGTTTCAATGTGGTGTTTTGGACAGATTTTTGATAAGTAACGCTGAGGAAATATGATTGATTTTTACACCACATCTTAATAAAGTAATGAATTAAATTAAATTAAAAAAAATAAAAACAATTATATATATCAACCAAGAAATCTCTGCATACACCAATTGTCTGGAGACATAAGGAAGGCAAAGCTCCTGAGCCTCAAGTTTGGATGTTTGATTGGTAATACAGTGAAATCTTGCAGCAGACCAGTTTATTTTTTTTCTCATTTTTCTTTCTAATCTAGTTGGGAATTTGGTCCTCAGATATTTTTAACATCAGCCTGGCTCTTAAGCATGGAAAGTTTGATTCTTCCCAGCTTCTTAACTTTCTGACATTCAATAGGAACATAAAATAAATGAAATGTTTATTACAGATTAATGACTTAGTAAAGGGACACTGCTGAGCTGCAATTCAAATTAATCTTCCGGTTCCCCTGCAGCACACATACATGCCTGTCCCCCTTAAATAGATGAAACCTTAAATAAAATTATTTCTTTAAAAGAGAAAAATAATAGAACGTTTATAACAGCGGAGAAATAATGTTTGTCTCCAGTTGCAGAGCTACTTTGCCGCCTGTGAAGACGAAACTCCAGCAATCCGAAATCACGACCGGGTCCTGCAGCGCCTCTGTGAACATCTTGACCACGCCTTGCTGTATGGGTAAGAGACATAAATGGCTTATTACAGTCAAAGAATTAACAATTTTTTTTTTCAATTTTCATGTATAAATTCCTGTTATAAAATCCTATTATTATTGCATTGCTGCCTCATGTCCCTTCATGTTTATTCAAACAGCCAAAGAGTAATTGTGTGGAAACCTTTGACTTTTCAGGCTGCAGGACATCTCCTCAGGCTACTGGGTCCTGGTCCTTCATTTCACCAGGAGAGAGGCTGTCCGTCAGATAGATGAGCTTCAGCACATCGCAACCAACCTTGGCCGAAGTAAGAAACTTCTGTCTGGCAGTCAGACACATGTGGACCTGCATGGCAGGGGGCTAGATTCATTTAAGTGTAAATTAATCTCTCAATTGGTTGGATTAATCGAGGATAACCCTTCTCTTTTCTGTGCAGGTCGTGCGTGGTTATACTTGGCATTAAGTGAAAGCTCTTTAGAAAGCTACCTGCGTCTCTTCCAGGAGAACCGAGCATTACTGCAGAAGTATTACTTCAAGTAAGTCACTTGATCTGTCCTCCCATCGTTTTTGACTTCACAAATCAATGCTGTGTTGTCAGGTGAAAGGTTTGTTGTGTCTCAGATACTATAGTATGTTCTTTGGCAGACTGAGAAACAAATAGATGCTTAGCTTTTTCTTCCTGATAATTGTCTGTGGCTCACAGTTGGTTTTGTTCTCCCTAAGGAACGCACTCGTCTGCAGTCATGACCACCTCACACTGTTCCTTACGCTGGTGTCTGGCCTGGAGTTCATTCGCTTTGACCTAGAGCTGGTCAGCACACATTTCCTCATACAACTTCAAGGGAAGTCCATATCTTGAAGGTTAGCAGCATGTATGTAACCTTTATGTTGGGTCCTGCTGTTTCAGGATGTGCCCTATCTGGATGTGGCCCCCTACATGCCAGAGTACTATAAACCCCAGAACCTACTGGATTTTGAGGAAAGGCTGCCCAGCTCAGATAGCTTGTCCCTGCACTCCTTCACCTCCCTCACCTCCACCAACCTGGAATGGGATGACAGTGCCATAGCCCCCTCCAGTGAAGGTAGGCAGTATGGATATACTGATACCTTTGACACTGAGTCTGATACAATACTTCCATTTACCTACATGTTGTTTAAATGTGTATCTGAGACAGTGAAATCACATTTTCTTTCTTCCCAAGTTGCCTTATCTCTTTTTTTCCACCGGTGTAATGGTGCACTTAGTTAATGCACTGATGCTTCTGAACATAAATTATTGATGTGATGTGAATAACAATTCAATTGAGAGAATAGCTCGAGAAATTGCAGCAATGTGATCAGCAAGAGAAGACATAGTTACTCCGTTGTAGTTTTAGAGAGACTGAGTTGATGTAGTTTTATAGAGTTATGCAACTTTTGCAGTGAGCACACACCTGACAACAGCCACATTTATTTTTGGACCCACAAAAGCAATGGCTGAAATACAGAGGCTGATAGCTGAACATGCACTGCCATCAGAGTTAAAAAAAACTGTATTTTAACTAACTCAGAAGTCAGATAGTCAATCACCAGTCAAAAATATATTGTTTCACATTTAGACATTCTTAATTGATGAACACAAGGAACAAATGCTCACTCTATAGAGGCTGGTGTGAGTAGAGCTTTGTGTCACTATTGAATTAAATAAAATAAGGATCAGATCTTGATTACATTTTTTGGAGCCAATAGCAGTCCACAAAAACATGCCTAGGTCAGCCTTAATGCATCCTTAGAAATGTCTTGGAATATGCCTATGAAGCAGCACTGAATTTATTTTTGATCCATTGCTTCATTTTATCACCAGTAAGTGTCTCATATGAGATAGTTGGTTGGCCGTGAAACTATAATCATACTTCGGGTTGGGTCCTCCAGACGGCCACTGACTGTCATGCCGAGTTCAATTTTGTGTAGAAATGAGTTTGTCAATTCGGTGTTTTCAACTCTATATGTCTTGAAATGCTCTGATCTGTATTATCATTAGGTAATTATGATGTGAAAGTGACTTTGCTAAATGGTAACCTTTATTTTTGGGCTTATAATTGAATCAAGCCTCATTAAAGTGCAACTACTTTCTCCTATGTTTTGGTACAAATTCATCCAGTATTATCAAGCAAATGCCATCCTGGCACAGACTTAATTGATACTTAAGGGCTCTTATGACTCATGGATACCAGAGTTAATTTTATCAAATGGATGACTTGGTGTGCAGACTCTCATGCTCACAGACTGTTCTCATTGTGATGATTAAAGCAATCAAATAATGACTTCTTCATCACTCTCCACAGAGTACTTAATTTCCCTTTTTAGTTTCCACTTGTTTATTTTGTTCCCATTGCTTCTGTCATTTTCTATGTACCACATATCATGTAATTTTTCTGTTTTTCTCCTGTCTTTCCTCCATCTCTCTAATTTTGAGTGTTATCCCTCCTTTCTTAGATTATGATTTCGGTGACATCTTCCCTGTGTTGCAGTCAATGCCAAGTGCAGACTGGGAAGGTGGGACATTGAGCATCCATTCCCCTCCCCACTTTTCCATTCCTCCCTATCTTCCGAGATCCCTTCCTTTCTCTTGCTCTAGCACGGTCATTCAACAATTTGTTCTCTATGCATGCTGGGTACTCTAGCTTGTAATAAGATATCTTTATCTGTAAGAGGCAGCTAGCATTTGCTTGGGTTTGGATCTAAAGTCGTACAGTACATTATAACTCTGATCACTGGGTAGCTGAATTTGAAGAACATTAAATGAGGAGCAAGTAACTCAGTTTATCAATGCACAAAAACATTAAAGGAAAAACTGATGTTTACTCTCCTAAACATTCCTGTGATACATGAAAGTTGATATAACTGTCAAAACCTCCCTTTTCTTCTCATTGTTATAATTATTATTATTATTTTAATTACCAGTCAATTGTGGCAATGTATGCTATGGTTGGTTACTATTCACTTTTTAATCAATATAAGTACCTTTACCTGGAATTTGGTACCTAGTGGTGCTTTTCTATGGTGCTTTACTGTCTCTTTAATAATGAAAGTCCAATTTTAGTTATGAAAAAAAGATCAACATAAAACTGTTTTAAGACATTAAGAAACCTTTTTTTACTCTGCGTAGCTTACTCAACCGTGATAACTGGACTAAAAAGAAAAAAGTATTGAATATCGGCACAGAATGAGACTACATAATATAAATACATTCCAATGGAAAGTGAAATATAAACAGTAGGTGGTAGCAGACAATCATTGTAGTGTGTAGTCTGCTTTATCCATTGAAAAGGAAACACGTCTGTCCTGCTTTGTCACTACTACTATTGCTTTATTACTATGATATTTTTCCATAAGAGTAGGCAATTGGCATCCTATAAGATTCATAGGAAGGTCTCGGTCATGATTTGTAGGGGGCCAGAGAGTTGTGCATGTCACAATAAGTTTCTTCAATTGGATTTGTTTTTGTTTGCCTGTTGACACATTCTATTTGATTTACATAAGAGTTTGCATTCACCTATGATAGAGGTTAAGGTCCATCCACATCTGCACAAATAGGGGTTGTCCAGAAGGAGGGGCATCTGTGACCTCGGTCACAGCTTCCTTTCTACTTAAGTTCTTCTGCTTATTTTTTTCCTTTCGTTTCATGGTGAGGGAAGCCTGCTTTATTGTTCCGAAAGGTCAGAACCATGAACAAAGTGCTTTCATACTATAAATGAACCAAACCGTGGCTCAGTTTGATCCAAACGAGACCGCCAACTTAATGCCCTAGTGTAATTAACACATTGTGTTAAATTGTGTAACACATTGTGTTAATTACACTAATGTGTTAATTACACTAATGTGTTAATTACCTTAGTGTAATTAACACAAATGTAAAAGAGCATGGTGTCATCATGCACAAGAAGTTGACAGGTGAGTTTGGGAAGAAACACTTTGCTCTAACAGGGTTCAATGTCTGGTTGGTACAATGGACAGCCATCTGTCATATTCTGCATGTCTTCCTCCTCATTTGGGCAATGACCCTGAGCTTATTACTGACCACAGCAAGACTAATGAAACTAGTACTCACCTCGTCGTGTCTGTGTGTCTGGTGTGAAGTTTTGTTTTTGTAATGTCTTTTCTTTCTGCCTTGTGTGTGGCATTGGCCTAGTTTCAGCTCCACTTTACTTAAAGACCATGTTTCTGTGGATGTGTGCAGCATCTGTATGTAGTGAGCTGCTACATGCATCTATATTATGCACAGATCTATCATCTCAAAGGGGATTCATTTCAAAGTCTAAATTTTAATTTGCAAATGAGGTCAATTTTGGATTAATAATACACATATAAATACAGCATTTCCTAAACATACAAAAAGGTTTCCTGCAAAACATATTTTTTAGGTATTTTAGTATGACCCTTATGTAGCTGCTCATCCATGACTAAGGCCCGTGACACTGCAAAGAAACCCGTTGCCTGTGTTCCTACTTGATGTCCTCCATAATAGGTTTTGTGGCTATTTGATTGCTGACTCTGCCAAACACCTGCAAACTGCGCTGAAGCCTCTCACATGTATGATGTAAACCGCTTCTGACGAAATACACAAAGTTTATGTGAAATTGTCTTGTTGGTGAACTTTCCATAGGTGATGAAAGCAAACAACAAAAATGTCAATTGAAACAACTCTACTAAAAATATTTTCTACTGCTAATTTTTTTTTTTATGTGAATTAACCAACAAGACTCAGACAAAAACTAAATGTATTTCTTATAACAAAATGTATACGACTTCTAGTTTCCACACTGAGGTTTGATTTTCATGTTAGAGGGTGACCTGACCGACCAGGCCAGCTACCCCCGATCATGTGGCTCTGATCCCCAGACTGTCATCATCGACACAGTTTTCCTCCCTGCTGGCCCTTTAAAAGGGAAGGTGGAGGCTCATCCTTCTCCACAGAGCCCGACATCCAGACACAACCCCTTCAATGAGGAGTCGGACACCACCAACACCTCAGCTGACATCACACCTGTTCATGCAGCCACCTTCAATTGTGTCCCCTCCACTGGAAATGACACAGAGAAGGCCAGCAACGAACTGGAGGTCATAAGGTACAGTAGATTTGGTTTCTGGCTTCCAGGCTCACATTCCTTTGCGCTTAATTTTTTCATATTTATTTCAAATTGTATCAGTGCTGAGTAACCACAGTTAACCTCTCTGTTCCTCCAGGATGGCCAGACGAAGGAAATCAGTCAAGAAGCGACGAGAGAAGGGCTCGACAGATTCCAGCAGCAGCATTCACAACTCTGTCTCCTCCGAGCACATGGAAATGAACCACAGCCTCCTGTCCTCGGAGGATGTGGACTCTTTAAACTGCACTGTAATTCAGCTTGATGGTGAGGCAGAGATGATCAGAGGAAGGGTGGGATCAGAGGCTGTAGATGAAGGAGATGGGGGAGAGGGCCTCCTGCGGCTCCCAGAAATGACCGACACCTCCATGGATACGGTGGGCCAACCCCTTCGTGATGTCATGAACCGGCTAAATGGATCTCTGGACAAAGAGCAGCCCTGGGTGCACCAAGACGAAGTAGCGGAGAATAATATCGAAGGCTGCGTACAGGGTTACGAGAAACCTCCGCAACAGCCCTTTCGAGAGGACTCAGGAGGCGAGCCACCTGACCGAGCCACAGGAGAAATGTCTCTCTTCCCTCTGGAAACCAGTCCCAATTTCCTGCAAACCTCCCCAGCGACAACAGACTTATGCCTCTTTGCCCCTTTCAGTCCAGACTCTTCTCCCTCAGGTAGTGGCCACAATGACTCTACAGAGCATAGCCACTCGCAGACTCTTTCAGGTGGCCTTGAAGATGAAGGAGAAGCAAAAGCTGCAGCAGGGCAAAAGTCAGAAATGAAGACCATAGAAGAAGACACAGATGAAGGACATGAAACGGACATGAATATGTTTACCGAAGAAGCAAAAGAGATGAAAGAAGAGAAGCTGAGTCCCTCTGAAAGTTCTCATCCTGCAGAGTTTAAGTATGGAGTTTTTACCGAATGATTTGTTTCCTTTTGTCAAGTTTAAATGCTCTAATGTTCTTTATTATTTACTGTTCAGGGTGGACAACAATCACTTGCTTCTTCTCATGATCCACGTGTTCAGAGAGAATGAGGAGCAGCTCTTCAAGGTAAACAAAGATAGAATTTTTGACCTTAAAGCCATTTATAGTTTATTTGCCTACTTTTTGTAGCTTGACAATTTCTTACCTTTAACAAGTGAGTCCATGGATTTTGGAACAGGCAAAAGGGGTCTTAAAAACGATTTTCATTCACACATAGCTCATTCAAGAAGTGGTCTGGAAGCTGTTCATCTTTGAAACGCTGCTAGGCCCAGTTTGCCATTCTTCCCCTCTAACTGCTTTTAATCAAGATTTTGTAATTTGTTTGACCAGTTTTACTAATTAAAGGAGTTGTTCACTCTTTCTACAGTTTTCACTAAACCCAATAGCTTCTTATTGATCAGCCATAACATTATAAGGCCTTACAGGTGAAGTCATGGATTTGAATGACTTTGACAATGGTAACATAGTACCGGCCTGATGACTAGGTCTAGCCATCACTAGTAAGGATTACCTTGATATCCTTACCAGTTTAAAGCCCAGATTAGACATTTTGGAGTCAAATTAAGAGAGACAAGATTGTGATGGTTTAAACATGTGCAAAGGTAGGAAGTAGAGTGATGCTTAAGATGGAACTGCTAGGCAGGAGGAAAAGGGCAGAGCAAAGAAGAGGATGTGTTGAAGAAATGCATGTGGTTTGTTGGTGTGACAGAGGAGGAAGGGAACAGGGATTTGGTGAAAAAGACAACAGTCGGAGCATCTCCAGAACTGCAGGTTTTGTGGGAGTTCCCGGTCTGTAGTGTTTAGTACTTACGAAAGTGGTTTAATTAAGGACAACTGTTGAACCAATGACAGGGTCAGGGGTGCCCAACATACGTGTTAGTAGTGACAACTAGACTGTGTTGATCTGACAGTGCAGCTTCTGTAGCACAAATTGCTGAACAGCTTTAAGCATGTCCTCCTAGAAAGGAGCCAGAACACACAGTGTACCACAGCTGATGCACCATATCTTTTTTGACATTAAAATGGGGGGTATATATAAAACTAGGCTGGTGAGTTTAAAGTTTTATCTGATCAGTCAAAGTATCAAGTGTAGAATGATTTCCTTGATTTGAGGTAATATGAAGAAAAGCACCAGCTGCTGATGGACTTAATGTCTACAAAATAATGGTCCGTAGACTGTTAGTTGTATTTATAGCAACACTTGGCTGTAGTCTGCTGTCCAGTTGGCAAAAGTCCTTATTAGGAACTGAAGCAGTAAGACAGATGAGGTCTTATCCCCCGACATAGAACTGGGCAATGTAGAGAAGTCATATGTCCGTTTGTCTGTAATGATTTCTCATCTGTAGCATATCTCACTATCTATTCCCAATAACATCACTACATTTAAAGCATAAATTAATCATGATAAGATGAATGAATCTTAATATTTAGATCCTACAATACTTATTTTTTTGAGTTTTCTATGGAAGGTTGATTTTCAAGGGGACTCTGAAGGTTGCTTATTTTCCTCCATATCGTTCTGTATCTACAAAACAATTTACAGGGATGTGATAGAAGTATTGGATTAATGGCTTGCAGGTCTCACAAGTAGCACACAATGGCAGGATTTAAAGACATCATTGAAAAGATAAGAAAAATATAGCTGTTTGGGAAGGTTTAGAAAGCTGTTTCACAATGAAACAGGCTTGGACTAAAAGTTAACCTTCCCAGAAGAGGCTGACCTTCCAAAATTCTCCTAAGAGCATGGTGATGGTTCATTCTGGAAGTCACACATGACCAATATAAAATGTCTGAAAACAGCAGCCCTCCTTCACTAACCTCATAAGTCAGGGTTAATGAAATAATACAAACATAGCTTCAATGGGACAGGAGTGAGGCAAGAGCCACTGCTAACCAAGAAGAAGACACATCTGAATTTAGCCACAGCCCACCGTGATGACCCTTAAAGCTTTTAAGAGAATATTGAATATAATATATGAACACCTTGTAGAAAGGAATCGTGGTCAAGTAGGGAGGAGTTAGTGTAATAATGTGTGGAGATGATTAGCTGCTTCAGAATCAGATTGACAAAGGAAACATGATTTCTCTGCACTACTAGAATATTCTGGAGGAGAGTCTCTGATCATCAGTTTTGGAGTTGAAGGTCAAGCACAACTGTTTGATGCAGCAAGACAGTGTTCACTAGATTAAGATCGATTCGACTAGCTAAAGGGGCCACAACTAGTTATTCAAGTTCAGGGGGCAAATACTTTTATCATGCTTGCGGTATATTTGTTTCATAAACTTTGCCTCACTGAATAAAACTGGCACTTAAAATGTAATGATTTATGTTTGCTCCAGTTGTTATATGTTTAATTTTTTTCAGAAATCTGACATAGTAAAGTATTAGATGGAAAGAACAAAAGAAGAAACCAGGAGCGGGTTTAACATGTTTTCACTATCCAGATGACTCTGTGTGACACTTGACAGAATGTAAGTTTGTATCCACAGATGTTAAGAATGAGTACAGGCCATATGGAGGGAGACCTTCAGCCTCTTTACCTGCTGCTGACTGACTGTTACATCTACCTGCTTAGGAAGGGTAAGTGCCTTCGTTTGGACAACGTTGGCAAAATAGTGCAAGTTCTTCTTTTATACAAGGGACCAAAACCTGACGACCCTGAGAGTTCTCCAAGAAATGAGATTCCGCCGCTAAGATCTTTTTCTATGATCTAAACAATGTTCCACAAAGATAGGAAAACATTTGAATAGTTAATTTGTTTGCAGAAAAAAAACATTAACCAGCACTTAAAGAAGGTTTTGATTGTTTTTGTTTCTCCGTCCACAGGCGCAGCAGAAAAGCCCTACACAGTAGAAGATGCTGTTTCTTATAACGAGCTGGACTACCTCTCGGTGAGTTCCTCCTGTAGGATTTAATCTTATCTCTGATATGTTTGTGGCTTAGGCAGCTTTTATAATGATACGCTGTGAAAGAGATTTTTTAAAGGTCTCTATGTCACGTAAAATCTATGAGTCAGTAGTTTTCAAAGTTTTTTGTTAAGCATTGGTCCACTTCCTAAGCTGTCTGACAACATGGTAATGCTGCAGTCCTCAAAGTCAAATAGCTTTATATTTCTGGGACATGTATACTCAGTCATGTTGTAACACATTTAGTTTGGTGTTTGATACGCTGTAATACTGTCCACCTTCAGATGGGCCTCGACCAACAGACACTGACGGTGGTTTGCACCAACCGAAGAAGAAAATTCCTGTTGGACACAGCTGATGCCTCTCTGACATTGTGAGCATACCTCAGGTTTCCTCATACTCATGATTCCACAATGAATTCAATTGTTTAGTATTTGTCCATGTGGCAAGAGAGAAGATCTTAAACCTCAAAGTCTCAACAAACCATTGTGAAGATCTTTTTTTGCTTTCTCCTCCACTCTTATCCAATTAATGTTTCTTCACTTACAGCTGGTTCTTGACTGTCCTCAAGTCAGCCATGGTGAAAGGCTGCCGTGAGCCTCCTTACCCCTCTGTTCTCACTGATGCTACAATGGAGAAACTGGCTCTCGCTAAGTTTGTCTCCCAGGAGTCTCATTGTGAGGTAAAGACACGTTAGACTTCACATATACTGTAGGAACTCACTGCTATAGGTCTGTTATAAGTATATCTAAGTCATCAAGCATTAATCTTAGTAAAACATATCACTACTTAGTAAAACAACACAAAGCCTCGACTTCGGAGAACTGCATTCTAAATCGAACCCTTCTTGAAACAACACAAAAAACAGAACTATATTAAAAACGGCAACTCAACAAATTTATCATTATCATTATTTAATTTCCTTTTAAACATACTAGCTCAAAGCCAATTATAAATACTCAAAATAGATATTTTAATTGTTTATCTATGAGAATTACATAGATTACATTACATTACGTAAATGAAAGTGCAGTATTAGTTACGGCTTGACATTATTCAACAATTAATATCACTATTTAGATTATTTAGATGTCACTGTAATAAACTCAAGTCTATTTGGGTATTTTTTTGTATCAGGAAATGGGGACCACAAAAATCTAAAACAGTTAAGTTTATTTTTAAGACTGGTTTGCATTGGGGTTGGTTATTGCAGTGAATTTACACATTACAATATTTTGTAGCATACTGTGAAAAGTATTCGAATGTACTGCAAAATTCTTGTTTTTACATTACATGCAATGAAAATAGATTAAATTCATCATGATTTACTATTTACAATATGTTTCTAAGCTTTAGGATTAACACTAACTCTAAAATAAGGAAAGTGGGGTTTTTCCCGTGTTTTTTCAGTTAAATGAGAGCTATTTAAAAGCACTGAAAAAGAACTTAAAACTTTTTAAAAATTCTAGCGTTGAATGTTTAATATCCATAGTAGCTGTGCTTTCAACACAGAGATGATCTCCTACTGCTGTAAAGAGAAATACTGCTACTGATGTTTTCCTGAGACAGTTAGTGAGCTTAGAAGTAGATGAGTAGATTCGTAGGTAGTGATTCAACTCACCAGTATGTATGAAAAATCATGACATTTTTTTAGATGTTGATCTGAAAAATAAACATCTTGCATCATTTATAATAAACCATATTTTATATTCTATATTCATATTCATTCTTTAATTGTTTTTGTTAACTAACTAACCAACTTGCAAACAGATACGATCACTTTCATTGTGACCAAGACGTTTAGTGACAGAAAGAAAATCAACAAATATTTTGGGTCGAAACGAATAAGTAAAAAAGAAGGATAAAGCACTGCCAACTAAATTTAACCAGTTACTTAGCTTAAATGTAACAAAGTGTCATTTATTTCTACTGCATATGTTCATCGTGAATTTTTGATCAAGAAATTTCAATTTAGCTGAAAAAAATATTTGAAGGTGGTAAATTGAAATTCATAGATTTGTTTATATTAACATTTTTGGGTTTGCAGTGCATTTAATTACTTGTTCTTCAGATTTGATACTACATATATGTTGTTGTACCCATTGAAAAGATCTCAACATTTATTTAGAGTGAAAGCTCTTTAGTGCAAACTTTATGGTTTATTGTATTTGCAGAAATGTTTATAAAGCGCTTTCTCACAATTCTTTTTACTTCTCTTCTTTTCTTTGTCTGACTCTCAAAGTAGTGGTAAACTAATGTTCTACTGTTGTTTCAGGTCTCTGAAGTGTCTATCCAGCTGTATTCACTTGTCCACTGGGAGGATCCCATGGACATTACCCTGGTTAGTTCACCAAGCTCTCGAGTTCCTTCCAGCATCAAGGAGGGGACTCTGCAGTACCGGACTGGAACCTCCTACCTGGGCAAAGAGCTGTGGAAAAGCTGTTACCTTGTCCTCGGGTATGGAAAGATTAAACACATCAGTCAGCTGGAATCAGTATGTTCCTTTAAATATACTGTACAGTGGAGGATTTCCATAAAACATTGTATCTCTGACATTAACTTAACCACCTTCTTTATTAACATGGTGGTCTTCTTGCTTCACCGTTATGCTTGATGTTACTTTGCATTGGAATTGTTGTCATATTTGAGAGGACACATAGCATTGTAATACTGAAAAGCTGAACATGAAATTATATATGATGTATTTCCTAACATAGTAAGAACTTCCGGAGGTGACATCTCTGTCAAAACTACTGGCACCTGAGCTCCGTATTTTAATAGCAGCAAAAATAACACACCAATCAGCCATAATATTATAACCGCCAATATATTATAAGCAGGTGGAATGTTTAAAGCAGCAAGTGAATATTTTGTAGTCGAGTTGATGTGTTTGTGCAACTTTGACAGGGTCCAATTTATGATGGCGGGACAACTTAGTCAGACCATCTCCAGAATCACTTGTCATGTTTTGTCTTCCCGGTCCGCAGTTAGTTCTTACCAAAGCGGTCTAAGGACAGAGAACTATTGTGCCAGTGATGGGTTCATGGGCGTCCAGTTTAATTGATGCAGGTGGGAGGCAAAGGCTAGCCCATGCTGTTCATTTCCACATAAGAGCTACTGTGCTCAAATTGCTGAAAAGGTTGATGCTGGTTTGAGTAGAAGGCTGTCAGAACACAAAGTGCATCTCAGAGCTGTGTTGGTGGCAAAGTGGAACCTACACAATATTAGGCAGGGGGTTATAGTGTTATGGCCGATCATTGTTTCCTCAAATGAATGTGTTCATGTAATAATTTTTTTAACACAACCACAAAACTGAAGCTGTAGCCATTAGGCCTTGTTCAGAATCAAGTGTTAGCTCACATTAGCATCAGTACAGGATAAACACTATATATATAGGAACTTTATATCTGTGTAATATGCGCTTCAGGTTAGATTAATATGATTATATATTTTACTTCCCTCCTTATTTTAGTTTATTTTTAATATCAATGTTTTTATGCAGGTCTAACTATTATTATCATAACTATCACTCTAACTATGATGATCCATTTTTTACTTCTTTTCTATTCTTGTTTTTATGTTCACATATCGCTGCATTTCTTCCCTGGAAGATGGTGCACTGATAAAGTTTGGTATCAATATATATATTTGTCCCTTTTTTCTTGCAGCAATGGGATTCTGTACCTGTATGCAGAAAGAACTGATAATGCACCTCTGCAGTCAATCACTATGGGGTAAAGTTACTGGCAAAAATCTTTTAACCGGGAGACATTTTACTAGTCAAGTGTCTCAATAAGCCATTGAGGCATCTTAGTTATCATTCATTTTAAGAATCCACATATTTTTTCTCATTGTTCTTGTCAAATACCATTTCAGAAAAAAAAACACATTGAAACTAATAAAGACAACAAATAAGATTAAAAAAACCTCACTTCCCAACAGAGGGGAGCACTGTGGAGGTTGTCGCCGCTCAAACAGCACAGACCGTCCTCACGCCTTCCAGGTCATCCTGACAGATCGACCTCCACTGGAGCTTAGCGCCAACAATGAGCAGGACATGGCTGAGTGGATGCAGCTGCTCTGCCAGTCGGTCTCCAAAGGGGTAAACAAATGTTTATTATATGTATTTCTGTGATTTAATCTAATATAAAATGTTACAAGCAGTTTCTATAAGATTTAGTGAACTGCTTATTAACTCTAACCACCTTACCTGCAGGTCATCCCTCAGGGTGTGGCCCCCACTCCATGTATCCCATGTTGCCTGGTGGTGACCGACACAAAGCTGCTGACCTGCCATCAGGACTGTCAGACCAGCTTCTTCCGCTCACTCGGCAGCGTTGATATCTGTGATGTCATCGCTGTCAGTGTGGAAGCCAACAAGGAGTACTGCGCCATTGTGAGTGCTTTTTATGGTTTTATTTTAGACTTTAATGTGTTCAGGAATGTTTGTGCACTCTGTATGTAACACAATTTTAATTTATAATAATAATAACGATAAGTTGTATTTAAATTAAAATTATAATTGCCCTTCTTGATGGATTTCTTATTGACAAACTTATTGCCAGCCTTTTAAAAATCAGTAAAATCAGATGCAGAAAAATTTCTATACCCATGATCTTTAATTCAAAATTATTCACAAAATCTATCCTCAAACTAAGTAAAAACACAAAACAATTTATAACACAATGCTGTATGAAAATATTTTTTAACACAGCATTGATGTGCAAAGATAAGTTAAAGAGCTGCACGAAGCTGACACCGGTACAAGAAAATCTCTCTTTAGTTTAAGTATATGTTACAAATTAGCCTGAAAAAGGACATATCTGCAAACTGATCCCACACACTGTGAGTAAGATGGTTCGACTGGCTAAAGACTCTCGAATCATGGGTTCAAAAAGAATCCCTAACCACCATACGATGGCCCCTACACCAGCACAAGCATGAGAACACTTACTAAGCTGGAGTTATCAGTTCCAGCCCCATAAATTAGATTTACTAATCCATAACTGATTATCATATGATGCTTTTCTCTTTGTTACTGTCTTTCACAAGCGTACAAAGCAGGAGGATTTTTTACTTTTTTTAACTAAATGTGTAAACAATGAGAACAGCAACAACCAGTGTTATTTCTGAACCTGACCACTGTGACCCTTCTTCCAGTGGGTGCCCTCCTATGGAAATTGTAATCTGGCTTAAATATCACTCATTACGTTATTACACAATGATTATTGCTCAATAATATTATATTTCATTCAGTAAAAATAGCAAGAAAAACAGTTAAACAGAAAAACAGTTAAACAACACAACATGAAAAGACCATCAGACACTTTAAACAGCTTTCACATAGCTCCAATGTTTTGTTGTTCAATGGACCACAGGGCTATCTTTCTCTACATGCTATTTGTTCTTGTGAGATTTTATTAGAGCTCTGCCATGGTGAACTTTAACCATGGCAGAAGGTGAAGGGAGCCTAATAATGCTCTATTTTCAACTCAAATATTCAAAAGCGCTGCACCTTGCCTTCATTCCTAGTTTCACAAGGACAACCCCTTACCGCCGATACAACATATTTACAGCACTATGCACTGGTTGTCTTCTTTTCGTGACCTTGTTCCTCTGTAGGAGATGGCATCTGATCGAATCCAGTTCCTTCCCCCATGGATCTTGTACTTCAGCTGCTGTGAGGAGCGAGATCGACTGCTGGAGGTGTTAGACAGAACGTGGAAGACCATTTTCCAAGTGGGAAGATAAATTATAAGTGCAAGAAAAACTATTACTGCAGTGTGTGTCCAAAAACTCAACATCTTAAAACCACTATGTCCTCCTTCCCCACAGGTTGACCTTCCACACAGAGATGTGTTGGATCTGTCTTTACAGAAGCGCTGTGGTGAGGCTCTCTCCCTGATGAACAGCGTCTGGCAGAGGGCCGACAGTCTGGCTCGAGGTAGAGCCCAGCGAGAACCCTGGTGCTAATGGACAGTCACGCTTACCTGTGTTTAGCCACTGAAACAGGCTGACAGTGGAACAGTCTGTTAAGCAGCACATAGATCCAAAATTGAGGGATTAAACTGTGGTGTCACCGTATACCGATGAGAGTTCTGAAGCAGAAATACCGAGATCCACCAACCTGACGTGGTTTGTGGTTATTATGCTGCAGCGATAGCTTGTGATATACCTGTGATTCATAGATTAAATGTTTTCAGATGCTATAGGACAGACGTCCTATAGGACAGACGTCCTATAGCATCAGGAGGGCATACGGCATATGGCATCTCACCACAGTAATGTAAACGGTGCATTTGCTCATAGAAATCAAATTTTATGACAAGACCTCCAACAGAACGGTATAATAGTTTTATTTTCTTTCTCATCAGTCATAAAGAGGAGCAATGCTGATCAGATTTGTTGAACAAATTTGGTGTTACATGCGGTGACGGAGGAAGAAAGCAGTGTAGGAAATTGTGATGGTGATGGTGATAGCAATGATTCTAAAACCAACCTTGAATACATCCAAGTACCGTACAACCTACTGAACGGAGTTTGAGAATCCCTCAAAATCAGCAACGTAACTGTTTCCTTCAGAAAAGAATCCACCGTAAAGTCAGCCAATATAAATAGATTTTTTCTTTGAAGACTTGACTTGAAGGATTTAGACGGTAGAATTGAACATGTATATTTATTATATATAGTAGTAGTAGTAGTAGTAGTATACAGTACATCAAAAAAGCCATGCAAAAAGTGGAAAAGAAATGTTCACACTCCTTTCCTTGCACAGAAATGAATCAGTAGTGATCTTTGTTAGTTTCATGATGGTAAGAAAAGCAACTTCTTTCTCTCTACATGTTGTGCCGTACAGTTCTAGAGAAAATGTACAGCGCTTGTACATCATGCGTGCATAATCACTCACGCCTGTGGATGTGTCCGACAGTCAGTTTCAGCACATCGGGAGACCTCCACACTGAATTATAATCACCTTGTGCATTATCCTAAGAGAATGAGGATCTTAATTTTAAGAATATCTGGATATTTAAGTGTTGTGATGTTACGTAACTTGCTAATGTTGACTATCTGAGATCTTTCCTCACCAATTTAAATGTCACTCAGATGAAGTAAAACCAATCTGGAAATGGAATGCCTTATTCTCCACTCTGTAGAGATGAGAGGAGATTTATGCAAACTTGCACATTGTTAGTTAGTAAAATGGTACCATTTTTAAGTGACTTTTTGTTCATATAACATTTTCTAGAAAAAGTGGGAGCAATTGTTACAGTACATTTTCAAGTGAATATTTAATAGTGTGGGATTCTTTGTTTTCTTATCCTTTTTTATTTTGCACCAGCAGTTGGTGGCGTAATAATGCACTGTACGGTAATATTTTGCCAACCATCCATAGAATATCCGTCCTTAGACTATCTCTGAACAGCAAAGTTATATGTATTTACTTAAGCATTGGAGCAGATTGATGCTGTTGAATTGCCTAATATCTAACATTTAAGCTTTACTTGGGGAAGAAATAAGTATCTGACCCTAAACTAAACTCAATCTCCCATAATTCTTCTCGATATTATAGTAATGATTAATTATTGATTGAAGAGCATGGGTCGCACTCTGTTAACATCAGTACTTATTAGAGCAGAGCAGTCCTGTCAGCGCGCAACTGCTTTTTTTGCAATGACAACATTGCCTTCCTTCCAACTGTGAGTGGACTGGACAATGGCAAATGCATCTAAATGAAATGTGGTACTACTTTTATTTTTTCATGATTGCTCTGCTATAATCAATGTCGGCTTCTAAATTTGGACATTTTAAAATCCGTCGTCGTCGTTAAGTCAAAATATGTTCGGTCTAGCTGGATGTAGAACCTCAGTACGTTCCAGCCTTGATTTAATGTGTTGTCGTTAAAAGGTGCAAGTGTAAGATATGGCCAACATTCAAAAAAATGGTATGCTTTGATCACTGCGAGGCAACTGAGCCCTATTTGCTGTGGTGGCTCCCCCTGTGACCTGAGACGTCATCCAGACAGTCTTCATTGGACTAGAGCCTCATGGCTTCACTCCTAACAGAGCTAATGGTATGTAATGCTACATACAGCCATACTATAACCAAAGAGAGAAGTGGACAGTCACTCTGGCGATATGCTGCTCCACATATTTTTGTTGCTGCTTTCAAAAGTAATTTAAATGCAGGAAGGTGTGATTATAGACACTAAAATAATCCCGACATATAAGAATTGAAATATTTTGGTAGTTTTACCAAAGTTCAGTATATTATCATTGTATATGGTTAGGGTTAGTATCAAAGTGATGGAGCTCAGTCGCATACACGTCTGTACAGTGATTAATAATCCGTGCTTGAAGCCTTTTTAAAGTCCACCTGGTCCCACTTCTCTTCTCCTCCTTTAAACTGTAATCTCAGGAGAAAATGTATGTATGTCACATCCAGAAAGTCTGTCTTTTTATTTTTTTATTTAAGAGCTACTGGTTTATTTGCCTCTTTCAGTAATTTCTAGGCCCTTTTCTATACCGGTTTCTCCCATCTTCTTTTGCATTATGTAGTTCTTTTGCACACAAGAGCAAGGCTGTAAAGTAATACTAAATGATGAAAATGGCTTCATGTAAAAACCCTTGTTAAAAATTCAGAAGGTTCTAAAATAGGATTGGTTGGCTTTGCGGTTGGAAGACTCTCCCTGAGTCTTTAACTTCAGGACTTTTTGACCGGGGAGAACACAGACGCAATAGTTGGACTTACTTGAAATGTTAGTTGGATAGTTTGATGAAGTGTATATAAAGGAAAAGTGAAAAAAGGATAAGTGTTTTAAAAGCAAGACATTGCTGGCCAATAAAGGATAACATCTTATAATTAATGCATTGTGAAAATGCGTAGGGTTTTTCTCCATGAATGTATATTGCATGTAATATTTACATTTGATTTAGCAGTTTGGAAGTGTAAATAGAGCACTAATCAAATAGAACACACGTGCTTTCACACAAAGAAGTGCATGTGCAGAGGATTTTATACTGTTCATAACTGTAATGAATGTACAGATAAATCTTTGTGATTGAAGAGCATAACCTAATAAACTAAATGACTACATTTGCTCCTGTTGCGGTGACATCTGTGGCTCCGGTGGTAGAGCGGTTGTCTACTGAGCTAAAGGTTGGTGGTTGGATCCCCGGGCCCCGTGGTCTACATGTCAAAGTTTCAGCAAGATATTGAACCAAGAGTTTCTCCCAGTGGCGGTTCCATTGGTGTACGATTGGTTATTGCTCCTGATAAGCGGGTGGAGTGTGCATGGTAGAGTGTCACCCCCTTATGAATGTTTGTGTGAATGTGTGATCGCTGTCTTGTGTTGTAAAGTGCTTTGAATGGTTGAGCGAACTAGAAAGCGCTGTACAAGTACAGCCCATTCACCATTTGTAGGACATGTCCTGTATGTCCTGTATGTCCAATATGATCATATTGTCACCCTGGTTGAACTTAGGCTATTTATTTGGATTGAATGAGCCATTAGTGTCTCAACGTGGCCATATTTCTCTGATTAAAGAAAGGTTTCTTTGCTGACTCCTTATTTCAGAGACAGTTGCCGTAAAGGATGATGCTCTGTAGAGTTTTCACATTTTAATGGCAGAAAAAGGATCCTTTACAAGAATGGGAACTAACGAGGAAGGCTGCACAACAGGAGGCATAAGCTGAGAAAGGAAATGGAGAGAGAGCGAATCACACAGAAAGTTTAAATCAATAGGAGGATCTCCTCAAAGAAGATTTACCAAAGCCAGCAGTGAGCTCAAACTCTTAATTCAGCCTCTCTTAAAGTCTTGCCAGTGAAAGCGGAAGAGAATGGATCTGTATTTGTGTTCCTTTGTGATAATTATGAATCAAAAATTCCTGTCTGATCACGGAAAACTTCCATTGCATTTATTAATAGGTACATGAATCAACTCTCCTAAATAGAAGTGATCCAACAGAGGAAGACATAGAGTTGGCTTTATAAAAAGAAATGTAATGCTCTGAGATTTACAGAGAGACAGATATTTTTGGTTAAGATCAAGGTAGAAGAGGTCTTAGTCCTGAGTTTGGGTTCAGCTGCAAATCCAACCCTTCCCATAATACAAAGTGATGCATTTCTATTAGACTTCTCTTTTAAACTCTAGGCCCCTGATTCTAATGCACCCCACTATGAGTTAACCCACCAGGAGGGGGAGTCCTTGGTCTGTGGTGCTATTGACGTGTGTGGAATATTTTAAAAACCTCCAGATCACAGAGGAATGTTTTTATGAGATTATAAATGATAGTCAGTTCACCTGATAGTTGTTTTTATGATAATCAGTGCACGTAAACTGACCAACAAGAACTAAAACAATCTAAAATATATTTCAAAACAAGGTGAGAAATGGAGTAATCTACAAGTTAATTTAATACTGTATTAGTGATGATGCACAACACGAAAAACATGTTTGTGGGGCAGAGCCTCTTTTATGTTGAATGAATCCTGTGGGCACAGTTTACCCGTAGGAATAAAAATAAATTAAATATAAGTTCGGACTAAAATGCCTTATTAACAGCTCATGAAAGACTTTTAAAGAGTTATTACAGCACATTTTGAACAATGTCATGTAAAACAAGTTAGAATTACTGACATTTTTTCATTTATGTGTTGTGAAACCAAATAAGTAATGTCAACATTTTGACATTTTTGTTGGGGAAACACAAGTCAAGTAAAAAAAAAAAAAATTTGAATGAGGGGGGAAAAAAGATAAATAACAGATAACTAGATCTAACTAACTAAAAGTAATAACAGAAATGTGGTTCATATTGTCTTTTTATACAAGGAAGATTTGGAGAAATTAGTATGGGTTCTTATGGGTTAAGCTTGTGTGCGTAGGAGGGGAATACAGAAAAAGATCATAGAGCCAATTTCCCCCAATGTGCTATATCTTCCATAATGAGTGAGAGAGAGAGAGAGACAGAGAGAGAGAGATTCCCTCCCCCCGACAAACCCTGCATTAGTTATGAGGTCAGGATTTGAGCGGTACTGTATTTCCTGATGTAAACTCCCTTTGCTGCAAATCCCTAGCCTCTGTCAGCTTGCTCGGGACATTAGGGTATTCCACAGCTGTGTATCAGTGAGGCAGAGGAGCTTGACTGATGCGGACATCTGGAGGAGGAAAAGGAAAGAGAAGCCCAGAATGCTGATTATCCACACTGTGGTGGAAATCCAATTTTGACCACAGGAAAGGTACTGTATCTCTCTCTTTCAAGAATGTCATTAATTTTCTTCTGCAGTAATGAGCACAGATTTCCTCTGCAGTACAGGGGCTTTAGTCATCCTCCTCATCATGATGAGGAAGGGTTCAGAGCTGGTGAAGGGAGACAGAGAGGTCCTCTTGGATTTTGACTACGGGGCTGAAGCACAAACCACAGACAACTATGGGAGTCTTCGGAGTGGGAGCTTCATCCCACTTAGATGTGTGAGCAAATTTTCACTTTTCCAAAGTGCTGCATTATGTCATATAAGGATCACAAATAAATGTACATTCACAGAACATCCATAGCCCTGCTACCTGGCTCAACCCTTAACACCTCACTGGATTCTTTCAGATGTTGTAGTGAAACTCACATCCACTGGAGATTCTGTGTATCACAATGAAAAAGAAAGAAGACTTTCCTGTTATGAAATATGATTCTCCATACAATATAAACACCGATGTATTTTACCAGAGTCTTTCTTACATAATAGAAGCTTTATGATGCCGTGTAATGGCAATATTGTCCATATCAACTATCCATATACACAAAAAAGATGCTTACATTCTAAACGTTTTTGCTCCAACACTTTAAACCTTTAAAGAACAAAATAAACCAATCAGTTGCCACAATATTTTTGAATTCATAAACGCAAACGTCTTTGAAAATTAAAGCTTAAATGTACAATTACTGGTACTTTTTGAATTTAAAATTTTAAGCAGTCGTTCAATAATTGGTAAATAAGTTTATATTAATAAAACTGAACAAAAAAGAGGGCAAATACTACTGCTGCTCTCATTTTCTTTTTAATTATGTCCTTTATTTTAACCAGGTAAAATAGTCTCTAAGATTAAAATATATTTTCCAAGAGTTGCCTTGTTATGAAGGAATTATAAATTATAAATATTCTAAACTAATTGTTAAGTTGTCACAACTTATTCCACCTAATAAATGTGAGCATTAGATTTTAAGTTCTTGAAAATGTGGAGTTTTAATTCTTAGAATTTATAATTGGATCTTCCAGATACATAATTAGCAAAGAAATATGAGTTAAATAAACATAAAAGAAAGCAATATTTTTAAGTTGCTAGAAGTCACTGGCGGGCGATGATTTTTCCAACTCAACTTTCAGTGCTATACTAATAACTTCAGTGTGAGACTATACGGCTACAGGCTGTTGTCATAAACATTTAACATTTATCTAGTAGAATGAAGTGGTTAAAAGGATGTTCATCAGCTATGAGGGATAAACACTTACGCACTAAAAACATCAAGGATGAAGTGTTTTTGCACACAATGACATGATGCTGCATCACAAAAAGATACTGCATACATCTGAAATAACTGTTATTACTTAATAAATAAAAAAAAAACTTCTGCGACCAGTCACTTTCAGCCGCTGCTGCCAGTGAGGATTTGCAAGATGGGGATGATTCCAGTCGTGTTCGCTGTGATGGAAGGCTCAACCAGCGGGTACCACAGCTCGGAAATTACTTTAGAGATGGAAAGACCAAAATTGGTAAGATCACATCTTATCCCTGTCACAAGCTCACTGGATTAGTCAGTCATTCATTTAACGTTTTTGACTTCTTTGGGTTGTCTGGGATCAGACTTTCTACTTGTTTGGGAAATTCGCACGCACAGAAAACGGCGAGGAGAGAGCACTGGTGAGGAGCAGCACGACGTGACCTTTGAGGAGAACAGCAACTCTGAACGGAGAAGAGCACAGCTGGCACAGTGGAGGGAGAAGTTCGTCCAGAATCTGGAGGCCGCTGGATTACTCCTGGAAAAGGTGCTGTGGATCCAATTCAATATCATACATCTTAGTCATAGGTTCTAGACCATTATACCCTACCATGAACAGAGAACGTACGGTGATAGAGAAATCGGTTCCATCGTCATATTTCATTTTTGTAAATAAAATATTTAAAAATATTCTGGTTACAAGTTTTGTCTCCAGTGAAGATGTTAAATACTGTTCACTATTGTTCAACACACAACCACTAAGTACTGCAGCAATGTGTTTTGTTCTATTGGAATATCTTTTAGTTTCCTATTTGTTTGGTCACAGGTAAACGTTATTCTGTGATTGCAATTTCTGAGTCATAACTCAAAGAGACTTTAAATATTTTCTATGTACTGGAACGCTGCCTTTGTAATATTTCAGGTATTCGATTTGTTTTTTATTAAAAATATTAAAGATTAAACTTTTTCTCAGATATGCATTTAACAAGAATTATATCTGCATTTGGCAGGTTATTCCATATCTCCAAATGTAGTTTTTTATCACATGGAAAACATACCTTTGTGATGGATTTGTATAACATTTTAGATTTTGTTTTTTAGATGAAAGATTTTGTTAATAAATGCTATCAAATACCTAAGACACATGTTCACGTGGGATTATGACTGTGTACCAATTCAATAATAGGTTTCTGCTGCGCTTCAGTGAAATGCACTCATGGTGGGGGATCTGGAGTTTTTCATGCTTGTTCTTTTTCTTCATTTTTTCCCATCACCTATCAACAACTTATCTATCAGATGTCTCTCATCTCTTCAGGAAGAAACTGCAAATGAGAAGAAAACAATACATTTTCTCAAACTTAGTGCTCCTTGGAAGGTGTTGGTGAATTACGCCGAAGAGCTCTGTGTGAGAGCTCCATTACAGGTTGGTACAGCTAATTATAATCTAATATGCCTTTGCTGACAGCAGGTATATCCCAGAAAAGTCCCCAATCCCCTGCTCTGTACAAGCAATACCCTGATTAAAATCCTCAAATGTGAAGTTATTACCTTGTTTTCATTAATAAAACCCTCCCCCTAGAGATTAAAATATGAACTATTACAGTTGAATATGATAAATACAACAGAGATTTATTATGGCCAAATACTTTTGGAGAAAAACCTCCTCCTAATGTTGGAAATATATAACAGCAGAACTATAAAACCTTTCCTAAATTAGTCCAGTGCATCCTCACACTAAGCTTTATGGGAGTATAACATTTGAAAATGATCCATGAAATAGTTTTTGTGTTATCACGTTAATACCAAGGATGATGATTCCTTATATCTCTGACAGCAACATTAGTCAGTTGGTCATTTTTAGACTGAAATATCTCAATAATTTTTGAATGTTATAATTTGTGTATAGAAGATAAACATCGTCTGGGCTATGCTGATGGTTTTAGCCTTCCTGACTTTTCATTGACTACAAACAGCAGGTCAGGGTTATAGTGGGAATTACTGAACAATGTAATTCAGACATTTATGTTTTTCAGATGATATCCAACTGACAACAGGGATCCATTGATATTTTGTTATTCACATATTCATTAAGTATGAATATGAACTAATGAATATTCACATATTAATTGGCTCCATGATTAATTACAACAATCTGGTATCTTAAATTATTTTCTGTGCAATAAACTGGTCAAGATCCACATGTTTTGAAGCAAATACTTCAATGCTTAATCGCAATCCTTTCTGCCTTCCGCCTAGCCATTGCAATGTCTGCTTAGTCCTTAGATTTGCCTGCAATCATGCCACGATGACCCATATCACTCCTCCTGGTGTAACCGGTGGAATTCTGCATTGTGTGTTAATAAGTCTCAAGACCAGGAATCTCTTTCGAGATGCTCTCTGTTTATTGTCCGTCAACATTAAATAAACTTGCTTCAATGTACAAGCATACGATCCCTTCCAGCTGAATGTATATACTATATATGTATGTAACTACAACAACAACGTAGAATTAAATATTTATGTCTGAAAATAAGAAATTAATAACCTCACCTGTGCCATGACAAAATACACGTATAACCAGCAAAACTAAATGGACGTCAATGGATGATAACTCAAAGTAAAACATTGAAGTACTAACCTCTCCCTTAGGTCCAGGTTTACAGTCAGGTAAAACAAAAATAGAACTAAATTGAACATTTTGGGTCATCATAACTGAATCTGTTACACTGGATCACTGTATTGTGTGTATATTAGCACGGTAATGTTAACAGTGCAACCTCTAAGAGCTCCTGGTATGACATTTGCTTGTAAGTGTTGCTGGTATATCAACACATAGTTTGTTGTTTGTTGTGGTTTTTTACTGAACAGATTACAATACCCACACACCAGTAATTCAAATGATAAATGTATGCAGCTACTGGTTTTGATGAGAAAACTTGTAAAAGTGTATTATGTCAAATGGAAATACTGACGGCTGAATGAACTTATGAAGATTTCAAACAAAATCTACACCACCTGTTACCAGAAATGTCGTTTAATTTACTGAAACTTTACTGATTGTAACGTTATACAGACAAGGATGATAAAATTCTTATTGTTCATAGTGACTGAGTGTTTGTCTTCTAGGCACAGCCAAATGTGGCTCTGAACACATCTACTCAGGTGCTGAGTCGACCATGCGTTCCTAACGTTATGATGGAATCCGTGCCAAACAGGCCATTGGACTATTACACATGTGCCTTTCGCAAGTCAAAGATGAACAGGTGAGTGATGCGCCATGATAAATAATGTTCCGTTATGTAAACGGAACAGTTTACATTCCAGAGTGTAAACTGACTGAATGAGTCTCCTTTCTGCAGGTTCCTTGGCTGTGATGACCACGGAAACTATTTCACTAGCACACAGAGACATCGCATGGTGAGTGAAAGAAAGTCCTCCACAAGCGTGAGCATATTCTCTCATGGAGTTTGACCCCATTTGTTATTTAGGTGCATGAGATCCTTGCCAGGACGGTGTATGGCAAAAGAAAGAGAGCTGAGGTTGGTGTAGACAGGCTGCTAAATGAAGGAGCCTACACAGCAGCTTTCCCCTTGCATGAGGTCAGATATTATCAACTTACTAAAGTTATGACATAAATTAAAGATTTAGCTGTTTCCCTCTCTAATAAATACATGTTTTCACCCCTCAGGGCCCATTTCAGCCTCCAAGGTCTGAGATTCATCCCGACAAGCTCAACCAGAGGCAAATTCTTTACCACTACTGGGCCCGCTGGTGCAAATGGTACAAGTATCAACCTCTGGACCACATCAGGGCGTACTTTGGAGAGAGGATTGCACTTTACTTTGCCTGGTTGGGTAAATATGAACTCTTATTTGGATATATTAGTCTCTGTTCCTGTCAAACCTATTCAACCCATAATTACTTATGTGGCAGTAACTTTTTATTTGATGCTCAAGATAAAACATGTCAAATTAAATTCCTAAATTAGTTTAAAAAAATATATATATCATCTTCAATGTAGCGACCAATTTTTTTTAACAATTTATCATCTGACTCATCTGAATCAGATTTGTTTAAAGATTTAAATCCTTAAAGGAAGGAGCAGGATTTGGTAATTAAAGACAAGAAGGTATAATGTTCACAATCTTAGCATAGCGTGTTAGCATGCTAATATTTTTAATTGATTAGCACAAAGCCATTAGTTTTGGTTTGAGTTGTCCCTGTTAATTGCAGCTGTGGTTAATTGCATGTGAGAAAGTTTCATATCTAAATAAAATAAATAAATAAATATAAATATCAAATGGCACCTCTCCAACTCAAGGGAAATGTATTCATGAAGTTTTGAGCAAAAGACTTCATGCTCCCACACATAATGAGCCTCAATTAAAGTTCTTTCCGTAGGAACAAAAAGTAAGAATGTTCTAAATAGCAGAAGGCAGCACTACAGGACTTAAGTTTTTCCATGCAGAAAGTTCTATTTAAAGATTATTGACTGCGTTGTGCAACCGGAGTCTTTATCCCAATTCAACATTAATGGCAGTGTAGAGGCATAATTTCACATTTCTGTTTCCTGTTGGTCAATATTTCTCTCTATTCAGGTTTCTACACAGCCTGGCTGCTGCCGGCAGCAGTGGTTGGAACCCTAGTTTTTGTGTCTGGAGTCATGTCGATGGACGCCAACTTGCCAGCGTGAGTCCTCAGACTACACAGAAGTACAGGCCTGAGTTAGGCATTTATTTGTCCTCCACGGACAACTCCTGGTGCGGTAGCTTTAGATGGGGAAAAAATAATCACAAAAAAATGAATCCAAAGGGAAACGATACAAGCTCAAAATTGTGAAGCAGCAATGTAAATACATAAACTCTGACCGGCGCTGCACCTAAACTCATAGTAAGGTGTTGTCTCATTCAGGATGAGCACATTCAATAAGGGAAAGGGAAATAAAGAGAGAAACTAAAAGACGGAGACGGGTGAAGAACACAGAGTGAAAAACAGACAGAAAGGAGGAGAGGGAACAAACAGACAGACCACTAAACAGTAGCAGAGGCAATGGAAGCAGAAACATAAATCGACTAAAACAGGAGAATATGCAACCTTTGAAAAATAAATAATAAAGTCTTCAATCAAAGTCATCTTTTGATTTTTATTCAGTTAATCATTTAAGATATTGCATTATCCATCCTAATTTTAGTTGTGGGTTAAGTCGGCCAATGTTCACATTAGATAAACACAGATATCTGACGGACCTTATTGGGTCAGTTTGTTGTCTTCCTCTTCTATTCTTGTTGTCATGTCAAATATAAATGCACTTACAGAACAAACCAGGCATACAGCACTGCTGCCATAGAACAGCGATGTTCTTGATTTGAACACATGAGATTACCATCTATCTACTGATCCTTCAGTCAGAAAGAAAGGAAATACGAGTGTTTCCCTCCAGAGTGTCCTGTCCTTGTAATAGATACCCGGGAATAAATAATTTCATAATTTCTTTCTTTGAGAGTATGTTAAGCAAGCAGAATTTTCGGTACAAATATATGTAAGGATCAAACCATTATGTGTGTTCTGCATAAATCAAACCCCATCATTATACAAGCCACATGGCGGCTGGCTGCGTCCAATTTAGTTGATATATCAGGAAAGTAAATAAACCAATTGTCTCGGAATCAGCAGGTTATTTTGTTCATGAATTAGAAAAAAGCCATTAATTTATAACGAACGGAAGGAGAGCCGCCATTGGTGGCAATAAACTGCAACTGTCTCAAGTATTAGTGGACAATTACTGCAAGATAATCTTACCATTATATATCTAAGTAAGAAAGACATCCATCCACTTATCCTGTAGAGGGGCTGGAGCCTATCCCAGATGTTATCAGACAAGAGGCATGGTACAACCTGTACAAGACGCTCAAATCCACATCCACCTCAGTCAACATAGCCTGGTTTTATCTGCCTGCACTAACCTATCTCAGTTAAGTCAGTAAATGTCTTTGCTCTCCCTGTGTTTGATTCTGTCAAACACTGGGAGAGCCCAATGTCTACTATAGATATACATTCTGGTAAATGTTATTGTCCACGCAATCACACTGTAAACCCAAATGGGTCGGTCAGCGGAGCTCAAAACTATCAAGGCAAATTCAATTAGATTAGATTAAATTAAATTACATTAAATACTTTTTGACCGTGGAGAGCAAATGCTACTGGCACTCTACATTTATAAGTTTGTAAAAATTCTGAACAAACTAAGTTTTCACTACTAATTCCAAATAATTAATTTAAGCATTCAGGTTGACATTGACACTAAAATTGGATCTTGGATCGAAAGCTTTAAATCAGTTTTCACATTTGCAACTAATCTCTACCCACAAATCCGTCTCCAGTAAGGAAATCTGCACGAGTGGATCAACATATCTGATGTGTCCTCTCTGTAACACCTGCAAAGCCTGGAACATGTCTGATATCTGCACTATTGCCAAGGTAATGAACCTGCAGACCGTGTCAAAGATCAACAGCCCAGTTTAAAATCATGACACAAACAGAGTAAAAGTTGATATTTATTCTGAAAAGAGTCTCCTGTAATCTCTGTATGGCAGCTGGGCTACTTATTTGACCACCCTGGAACAGTCTTCTTCAGTGTGTTCATGTCCTTCTGGGCTGTAACCTTCCTAGAGTACTGGAAGCGAAAGATGGCTACCCTGGCACATCATTGGGACTGCATGGACTTCCACGAAGACGAGGTCCTAAAATCTTCCTTCTTTGTTTGTTCTGTGCGTGTTGTTTTAGCCAATTACATCACTTAAACACCTCAGGCTACAAGGACCTACCTCTAATGCCTGGCTTGTAGACTCTTTAGTGGCACATGTCCATTGATGCTGATGTCCTCACTATGTTCCCCTCAGGAGCGTCCTCGACCTGAGTTTGCAGCCATGGCCCCGACAATGGAACCCAACCCGGTGACTGGCGTCAGAGAGCCTTACTTTCCTGAGAAGACCCGGTTATCCCGCATGATTACTGGCTCCATGGTGATCATTATGATGGTGAGACTTACAAAAGTTTTTTAAAGAATTAAGAAATTCTTTTGTGTGAATTCAACATTACTGTAGAAATAGACACCAATTCCTAATCTGATGGGCTGTTTGATAGATTATTGTGATTCCAGTTATTTACTGTGGAAATGATCACGTATCAGGATTGTGGTATATTAGAATATCCTAATCTGATCACATACAGTGGCATACAAGGATTACTGCTCTTATTTTTATAGTTGTTCTCATCATATGGGTTTGGGTTAAGACTTACATTGTCTTCTGAGATTTCGTTTTGTGATCCTGAAGTGAGAGAGAGGGTGGCTCTACACCTGTGTGCATTCCACTTAATCCTTAAATTCAGAAAACAACTAGCACTTTCATCTATAACTTGCTCTTGGAAAGAGATATGAGGATGAACTTCTTCCATTTTCCTCTTAATAGTAATAATAATCGCTATCTTTCAAACTCCAGAATTACTAACTTCTCCATAGCGTCAAAAAATAACTTGTATGCTGTGTCCGTGAAAGTTCTCAATAGAGACTCAATATCCGGTGTCCCATAGTCGAGGTGGTCTAAGGTGTTGGCGCAAGGGTCATCTCCCAGAGGCAGCTGGAGGTCCCTGTACAAACCTCCCATAGAGAAACGCACAGCGGATCTCCAGTGGACGTCTGGTGGCCACAAGGGTCAAAATACAATTCATGTTCTATGAAATGGTGTCTGATTTGGTTGAGTTTGCTTCAATTTGGAGTGTTGGCAATGTCCTCTGTAATATTGTTGATGAATCTCTTGTTCTCAGCTTCTAAGAAGAAGATACAATAGGTTGTTTTGGGGTGTGGGAGGAAGGGAGAATGTGGTGTGTGATTATGTTTTAATAAAATGTGGTGGTGGTTTTTGAATCGCAAAAGAAATATATTGACCAATAAAGAGATGCGTAAAGGTCTTGATAATAATACAAGTGGAGATAAATCCCCATTGCACCAACATGCACAGTCTCTAAAGACAAAGAAGCAAACAATATTGTGTCTGAAGTACAGTAAAGTTCTTTTATTTCTGTTGAAGAAAATGAGCCAACTATGCTACTGAACCACTAAATAACTAACTGCTGCATAACGAGAAGCTGCTAAAAGAGGCTTCATATTTGTTCCCTTTTTTCAAAATTTTGAAGATGCCCGTATCTTCCCTCACAGCTATGTGTGGTGATAATCTTCTTGGTGACAGTGGTCATGTGCCGTGGGATTATCAGCATGATGATGTTCCACACTGGGAACTCAGTCCTGCGTACAGAGGTAGACCATGTATATGTATTTATATATATATATGTATGTATATATGTGTGTGTGTATTTATATATATATATATATATATGTTATTTTGCTCTCATTATAATGACATGTACTGTACATTCACATCTGTGTGTTATACCCCCTACTCAGGCAGGAACCATAGCCAACATCTCTAGCTGCGTTGTGAATCTGGGCCTTATCCTCTTGATGGGCCGGGTCTACACTGCATTAGCTGAGCAGCTCACTAAGTGGGGTAAGAGTCAAGATGACCTGCTGCCTATCAAAACATACCTCACTGTTTTATACTGACATCTCCTTGGGTCCACTAAGAGAAAGCTGAGAGTCCTTAAAGTGCACATGATAGTCATTCAGAAAAGACAAAACAAATACATCTTAGTGGTCTAGAGTGCATGCATCACGGGCACACACACACACTTAATGTGCTTTTCATTTCTTCAAATTAAGTTTTACTAAAGTGGATGCTGCTGCTCTTGACTCTGGGTAGAGATGTTGTGTCTATCTCACTTATTTTGCAATTTCAGTTCACCTCTTCCATGTTCCCTCTTCCTGTTGGCCAAGGCCAAAAAAGTATGGAGTAGGATTATTACAGCTTGTTTATTGTCGATAACAGCGTGCTCATGTTTCCTCTGTTGCAGAGATGCATAGAACACAAACTCAGTATGACAATGCCTTCATCTTTAAAGTGTTCATCTTCCAGTTTGTCAACTTCTACTCATCCCCCTTCTATGTGGCTTTCTTTAAAGGAAGGTGGGTAAAACAGCAGCCATTAAAGAATGAAGAACATTATGTGCCCAAAAAGCTTTTAATGGCGTCTTCTCTCTGTGTTTAGGTTTGTGGGTTACCCCACCAACTACGGCACCTTGTTTGGAATGAGGAATGAAGATGTGAGTCCATCATGTACCAGTAGATGTAGATAGATAGATAGAAGATGAGAATATATTTTAGATCCTTGTTATTTTTTTTCCCATCCTTGCTTCAGTGTTACCTGTCTGTATCTTTGTGTGTCACAGTGTGGGCCGGGCGGCTGCCTCATTGAACTGGCTGAACAGCTTTTCATCATCATGGTGGGAAAGCAACTCATCAACAACGTTCAAGAGTTCATCATTCCGTACGTGTTGGACGGCATCAGCTTACTGTGATAGAGTAGATTCGCTTATTCTACTCTCTCTCCTCGGAATGGTGGAGCAGAAACTCTGTCTCGGTTAAAATAAAAGACTGAGTATGACTGTTGAGAAACTGGACATAAAGGGATTTGTTTATCTGAAGGACTGGAAATCCCATTCTAACTGAAAAATAAAACTCTGATTTCCAAATGTAATGTGATGCCTTATAGTATTTAAAATACCAATAGAGACTAAAAAGAATGCCTATCTCAACAAAAAGTAAAGGAAGTGTGAGAGTTAAAAATTAACCGACGCTCAGAGTCACAGTCAGATTTGAAGATGATGAGTTGTAGATGAGCACATCCTGTTTATTTCTGTCTCTCGGATCTGACAGTAAAGTAAAGTCCTGGCGCCAGAGAAGAACTTTGTCCAAGGTGCTGGGGGGTAAAGCATCCCATGAATCTCCATGCTGGGAGGAAGACTACCATCTGGTTGAGTGTGAGGGCCTGTTTGAAGAGTACCTGGAGATGGGCAAGTCATCTCTATTGTATCTAATTAAAGGTCATGATGTCACTGGGACTGATATAAGAAACAGTTCAAATGTGAACATGCGGTGTGATGAACATAGCCAAAAGAATAATACAAGACGTTTTAGTTGTTGAAGGTGACTTGTTGTGCTGCAGTGCTTCAGTTTGGGTTCATCACCATCTTCGTGGCAGCCTTCCCCCTCGCACCGTTATTTGCCCTCCTCAACAACTGGGTGGAAATCCGTCTAGACGCACACAAGTTTGTGTGCGAGTACCGCCGCCCGGTGGCTGAGCGTGTGCAGGACATTGGAGTCTGGTTCAACATCCTGGAAGCCCTGTCACATCTGTCCGTCATTGCAAACGTGAGTCACATTAGAGTCACAGCCAAACCAGAGGATTCCCTGGTCTCTGATCTACAGAGTCATTTACGGTCGCCTTTCTCTCACCTTCAGGCTTTCCTGATAGCCTTCACATCAGATTTCTTACCTCGCCTGCTCTACCAGTACAAGTTTGATAATGATCTCAACGGATATGTTAACTTCACTCTGGCTTACGCTCCTCTCAATTACACAAAGTTCCCCATGTGCAGGTAAACTTTCTGATGATTTATAAATTGCTTCAATTTGTTTCCACGTTATTGTAACACGGTGTGTACTGTTGAAGTCTGTTTGATTTCTTTATTTTGTAGATATAAAGCCTTCAGGGACAACAATGGAAACTTCTCACTGTTCTTCTGGGAGCTTCTGGCAGTCAGACTTGGGTTTATAATTGCCTTTGAGGTATGAAGGCTGCCGCTATAATCAGGAGCTGACATTTAATTTCACCTTGTGTCCTGTCTTTGTTAGTTTTTGAAACTTTGCTCTCTACACCCCTCTTTTGTTCTTCTCCACCGTCCCATTACTTCTGTCAGCATCTATGTTAGGGTCTGTCTCTCTCTCAGAGTGTATACAGTATTTATGCAGTTCGATCACTTCCTGTCATGTCTCCATCCATTCATCCGACACTCCTAAATGGATGAATCTCAAATTTATTCAGTGTTTCCTTTATCTTTGTTTCATTTATGTTCTTTATATTTCTGGTAAATAAAAACAGTTAACTATGGTTCCGGAGTCTCTCCCAATTCCAAAACCATAAATATAAGGAGAGGGTGTTTTGTTTCAGAAGTTTTATATCTGCTAAATAATTCTTATTATGTCATGTAAATATTTCAGGCATATGACGGACAAGAGGAGTTTAAATTTGATATTGAAAGTCACATGTTGAGTACTATAACATTTTAGCTCCACTTACTATATTTTAGAGTTCTCAGCCTCATTTTGTGACCTTCAACAGCACATGCTTACTTTCATGGAGATTGTTCAACATGAGTCTACTTACCTGAAAAAGGTGAGAGGCGGCTGATTCTTCCAGAGGACATTGAATAAGTGGACTTTCAGTGACAAATTTTCTTTTCAAAATATTTATTTCAGTATCACAATCAAGCTAAAACACAAATATTTTTTTCTCCATCTGAGTGGGCACTCACATTTCAAACTCCAGACTAGACAGGGTGGGGGGGGGAACTTTTACTCAATTGAGATGTAAAAAATAATTCATGTTTCCCATCTTCCTACAGCATGTGGTGTTCTTCGTTCTGCGGGCCATCGACTGGATTGTACCTGATATCCCTGAATCCCTGGATCTGAAGATAAAGAGAGAGCGCTACCTGGCAAAGCAAGCTCTGGCTGAAAACCAGGAGGCACTGCTGGTGAGTTGAGAAGGAGGGGCTACCCTGGATACCTTACGCCCAGGGTAGTGGAACATGTGATACACACATGAACATAATGCCACTCCAGCCATGCAACAAACTCTCATTTATAGAATCAAATGATCAGCTACAGTCTTTCTTAAATATTTATAGCGAAAGATAATTTTGATTCACAAATCGGGACTGCAGTACAGGACGGATTACAATTAATTTCAGGAGACGAATGAATACACTAAAAAAAAGCCATTTATTGGCAAAAAAAGGACAGTACATGGCAGGAATCTATTATATTTGCATTGAATCAGGGAACATGTGATTCATGGGTGTTCATTCATTAATTATATGTAGCTGCTTAGCCTGATTAGGGAGGCTGAAGCCTATCCCAGCTGACAATGGACGAGAGGCAGGGTGCACCCTGGACTGGACTGTTTGTTCGTCACAGGGCCGACATACACACACAGACAGACAGACATAATAATAATAATAATAATAATAAATAATTCCTTTCATTTATAAGGCACTTTACATTTGGTTACATTACATTTCAAATCTCAAAGTGCTACCAGGTTAAAGCAGATAAACATCAATAAAAAAATATAATAATAATTATATAAAAATATGACCAAAAAGCAGCAGTGTTACTTAAAAGTTATAGGTTCTGCTAAAAATTTAAGTTTTAAGTCCTTTTTTAAAAGTCTCAGTTGTCTGTGGAGCCCTGAGATGGTCAGGGAGGGCATTCCACAGACGAGGGGCAGCAGAACAGAAGGCCCGATCACCCATGGTGCTGAGCTTAGTCCAGGGAAGGAGGAGGCGGTATGAGTGGGTAGAACGGAGAGATCGTGTCGAGGTCAGTGGGGTGAGTAGTTCTTTTAGGTAGGGGGGTGCGTTGCCATGGATGCACTGGTGAGTGAGGAGAGAGATCTTATCAATCCTGGTGGAGATGGGAAGCCAGTGAAGGGAATGAAGAATGGGGGTGTTCGTGTTTACGAACTCTCAACAGGATCCTTGCAGCACTGTTTTGAACATACTGAAGTCTTTGAAGACTTTTATCAGGGATCCCGATGAGAAGTGCGTTACAGTAATCCAGTCTGGAGGAGACGAACGTGTGGACCAACTTTTCAGCATCACTTGAGGTGAGTGAAGAACGGAGTTTGGAAATATTTCTGCAATGCTGAAAGGTGATCTTGTAGATGTGTTTGATGTGGGATTCAAAAGTGAGTTGAGGGTCGAACCTTACGCCGAGGCTGGTGACTGATGAAGAGAGGGGAATGTCGTGACCAGAGAAAGTAATACTGGTTATGGAGGAAGACTGGGTCTGATGTCTGATGATCAGCTGTTCAACTGGAGAAAGTTGTTTTTCATCCACACCTTTATCTCCTCCAGACAAGTGCGGAGAGTTAACAGGGGAGATGATGATGAGGATGGAGAAGCTGCGGAGGAACGTGTCAGTTTTTATGTAGATTTGCGTGTCATCAGCGTAGCAATGGAATAAAAGTATATCGACTGATGACATGGTCAAGGGGGAACATGTACAGTATGAAGAGAATGGGGCCAAGGACTGATCCCTGGGGGACCCGACGGGTGACGGTGTGCGTCCGGGACCTTGAACTTCAGAGGGAAATGTATTCTGTTCTGTCGATGAAGTAGGATTGAAACCAGTTTAGGGCAGTGGCAGTGAGTCCAATGGTGTGATGTAGGCGGTGTAGGAGTATTCCATGGTCAACAGTGTTGAAGGCAGCAGACAAATCAAGGAGAATCAGGAGGGAAGGTGAACCAGCATCTGCTGCCATCCGTAGGTCATTTGTGACTCTAAGCAGAGCTGTTTCTGTGCTGTGGGCGGAGCAGAAACCAGACTGAAAGGTTTCAAAGAGGTTGTTGTATTTGAGGTGGTCCTGGAGGTGGGCAGCAACTACTTTTTCCAGTACTTTGGAGAGGAATGGGAGTTTGTAAATGGCACTGTAACTAGCAAAAACTTCTGGATCGAGAATGGGTTTTTTGAGGAGTGGTCTGATTATGGCGGCTTTTTGGGCAGAAGGAGCAAAGCCAGCCTTGAGGGATTGATTTATTACAGCGGTGATCAGGGGACTGATGGGAGAGATGTTAGTTTTCACTGGGGCTGTAGGAAAGGGGTGGAGGGCACAGGTGGAGGGTTTCATCGTCTTGATGATAAACCCAACCTCCTGCTGTGAGATTTCTGGGAATCACTTTAGAGGCTGGGAGATCTCAAACTGTGAGTAAGCAGACTTGACAAGTAGAGTGGACGAACCAGAAAGGACAGAATGGATTGAGTAAATTTTTGATTTGAAGAAAGCCATAAAATGATTACAGGGCTCTTCTGTAATTTCTGTAAGTGGGGGAGTTTGTGGTTTTAGAAGATGATTGATAGTGGAAAACAGCTGTTTAGAATTTCCAGGACTGCTTTTGATAATGTTTGAGTGAGACCTGAAGCCTTGTACACCGCTCAAGGGCACGCCCAGCTGCTTTCATTTTCTGTAGCTCGCTGGTGAACCAGGATGCTGAGCGGGAGAAGGCGACCCTTCTAGTTTTTACTAGAAGGGTGGCGATCCAGGATGCTACTCAGGGATTTATTGTAGAAATCGACCGAGTCATTGGCTGATAGAAAGTAAGCAGAAAGAAGATGCTGGAGGTCGACTGTCAGGGTTTCTGGGTTGATGTTTTTCAAATTCCTGAAGTAGATTTGACGTTTGGGCTTAGTGAGGGAGGAAACAAGTGACAATTCCATGGAGACGGCCTTGTGGTCGGACACACCCTGATCTTACACAAGAAGATTGCTGAGAGTAGCAGAGTCAGTGATGACAAGATCCAGAGTGTGCCCCATGGTGTGGGTGGGGACATCGACAAATTGCCTGAGATTAAAACAATACAGGAGTTGGATAAATTCAGGTGCAAAACGACATGCAGGGGAGTCGGCATGAATGTTCATATCTCCAAGTACTATAATATTGGCAGAGGTTGTGTAAAATGTCGACAAAAGGTTGTACATCTCAGAGATGAAGGCTGGGTTTTGTTTGGGTGGCCGGCTGATTAGAAGTATGGTCATGGAGAAAGGGGGCTTACAATTAAATGCCAGGCATTCAAAAGAAGCGATCTCAGGCAACGGCAGTGGAGACAAGTCCAAATCACTGCGGTAGATGACAGACAGACCACCACCACGACCAGTGCTGCGGGGCTTTCTGGAGGTAACAGTAGCCGACGGGACAGGTCTCATTCATGACAGAAAAAACATCTGGTTGTTGCCAGGTTTCTGTAAGGCACATCAGGTCCAAATACTTGTCCAGAATGTGGTCATGTATGAGGCATGATTTGTTTTTAGAGATACTAGATAGAGCCGTGAGTCTCTGTATTGGCCGAAGAAGACTGAAATCCACTCCATGTTTTCTAACCCGCTCAGTGAGTAGCTTTATGGAGGAAACTCCAGTGATACTTGTGGGAAGAGCAACAGCGTTCTGATGACAAGTCTGAGACATGACGGTGCGCGCGTCAGACCAAAAGGACGGAACGGAGTGATCGGAGCTGGAGTGAACAAACTTAGAACGACAACTTCTTTTAATGTAATGGGGCCGGCGAAGGAGTCCAAGTTGTTTAATAACCGATATGCACAATACACAGATACACAGACGCAGAATACACAGACATCCATCCACGCCCATATTCACTCCTACGGGCAATTTGGAGTCATCAGTGTAACCATACTGAATGTTTTTTGGAATGTGGGAGGAAGCCGGAGTACCTGGAAAGAACCCATGCAAACATTGGGAGAACATGCAAACTCAACGCAAAAAGATGTGGGCCAACCCGGAACCTTCTCGCTATGAGGCAGCAGTGCTACCACTGAGTCACTGTGGTGGCACCTGCTTGGGTGCTGTGCAAAAAAACCCCAAAGGAAATGAAAGCCACAGGTGTGCTGGGAGAGGCTGCTCTTGCTTAAACACACAGAGCACACCAGACCCAGGTGTGTCCTATACCACACATCAGATACTATACTAAACTTCCAATGGGTCTGAAGCCCTGAAGAGACGGAGCACACATGCGGAAGAACTGTCCCAAATTCAAAGGGCTAATAATAAACTCTAATTACGCTAAAATATATATTATTTTCTTCTATTTGTTCACATTTCTCTCTGCCTCTGATCTATCTGCTGTTTAAATCAACACATTTTAAAAGATCAACAGAAGTCGTTCATAGTAATAAAATTCACTATTTACATTTCACTTTATATTCATGACATCCGACTTAGTTAGCAGAATCATTTTGTGAATGACGGATGCTCTGCAGCATTTTTCCATTCATGTGATCACTGATAGGACGTACCAGCAGTGTTCACAGGTTACACACCTCAACAGGTTACACAAGAGAAGAGTGGAACAATTCAAATAGATCATTCTGCACCTGAGGATCACAGCCCATCCATTCATATTTCATCCATAGACATTGCAATCCAATAAAAGTGTTTTCACTTCTATATGTATTTTAAATCCCTCGTGGATACTGTGTGTGTATGGTGTGTTTGTGTGTGTGGGGACAAGCCTACCTCTTCAACTACACTTGTCAAGGGGTTTAGGGGATCCTGAGATCATGTTAGAAAATCTAGTAACAGAAATGCAAGCTAGGAGAAAATGTAGTTTCGTAACTGTTACTGAGTGATTCTCTAAACCAAATCAATATCACAGTTATAGGAATACTTTTCAGATTGTATCAAACTGAATTGTATTTCACCCTATGCAACTATGCAATGATACCTCCCAGTCAGATAAAGTTTTTTATTTATTTATCACTTATCAACTACACAGGCACAACACCTACATTACAACCTTGCATTCCCTTGAGTATTTTATATCATATGAGTGAGTTATCTATGGAATTTAGGAGATGGTTAGTTAGGCTTTAGTCCCATTAAATGTATATTGACACCAGAACATACAACAACACAAATTGGGAGGTTACACAAACTTACATCATTCAGCATTTAATCAACATGAGTTAAGGCATATGGTTGCCCTAATTCACTTTATATACTGTATTTCGTGTTAGTAGTTTTATCATGTATTAAATACATACATTGCTTACAAGGCGCTGTCCGCTATATTCTTTAAGTTTAGACGGAGAAAGACTCACTGTTGTTGTTTCCCTGGAGGTTTTACACATCAAAGACTGTGAAAATTTAAGATCAAATCCAGAAGAAATTACTAGAAACCATGGCTGGGCTGGAATTTTTACTTGTAAATTATGGAATTTCAGCTATTGGAATCTAATTGGAATCATGGTATGACATGGTATCTTGGTATCTTATACTGTGACTGTTGACTGTAATATTTTGATATATATTGATAAATTATATTTCTGCCTTGTTAATATATTAGAAATTTGCCAGTAGTCAGAAATGTCCACACGGCTATGATGAGTTTGTTGCCTTGACATCAAACTTATAGTCTCATTCTCAGAAAGAAAGCAAACAAACACATTTCTCAATTTGTAATTCATAGTGAATGGAAAAATATGTTTTATTGCCAGTGTTACTCATAACCATCTCACGTCACAAGAATAAATTACCAGATAGATAAATTACAGCAGCATGTTGCAACAAATATTATTGTTTCTTCCCTTCTTCGGATCACTGAGAGTATTTAGACTGGAAGAACTAACTCTGTTCCGTCTCCCCTCTCCTCCCCCATTCCCTTCATTTCCACACGCAACTGCATTGCCTCCCCTGAAGGAAGCAACGCATCCTCTGGAAACATAACTCAGGACACAAGGGAAAAATTTGTGGTTTTTAAAAAAAAAACTCTCCTTCTCATGTGAGGTGATATGATTTAACTTTGTCCTTAAGAGGAATGCCGTCTTTGCACTGAGATTTTGTTTTATATATGCAATATGCAAACTGTTGCACAGACTTTACGATATATACGTGTGTAATAAAAAACTAATCTCAACCCAAGTTTCAGTTTAACCTACATTTTTATTCAGAGAAAATATGTTATTCAACATTTTAAGGCAGACATGCTGAAGGACATTGTATTTCTAGTGGTGCTATGAGAATGACGTATTTACATGGTCATCTGTCACTGATCTTGAACATATCTGTCCAATCCAAACAGGGCACTGGTCGTTCTGCAGCTGGACACTTACCCAACTGGGCACTTACCCAACTAAACATAAGCCTGCTATTACTTTTTTAAATGCAAAGTAAACTGATCTGTTATTTAAGGCTGATGTTTGTCCTTTAAATCAAATTCATTTGTATTTATTTATTTATATGAAGAAATGTAAATGAAATACATTAACATGTATGTAAATGAATGGTGTAATGTCTCGGCGCTGCCTAGCTCAATAACCGCTTTGCTATGTTGAAACATTCTCAAAGTATGCTCTTAAGTTTAAAGGGGCACTCCACCAATTTAGGGCTGATCATCATAAAGCTGGGGGACAATGCAGTAGAGGCTAAGAGATCCTGACCAGGTTCCATGGCACAGCCCTTTCATAGAGTTGTGAAGTAGGATAGGATGTTTTCAAGTTTTATCAAAGAAAAAGTCTGGCTCTTCTTCAACATATAACTCATCAGAGATGAGTTACCCTGCTAGAAAATGTCAGGATGTTTCAATCAAACATAAAATCTCCAGTAGAAGAAGAAAACCCAACTCCCAAGATGCATTTCATATCCACAAACTCTCTAATTCTGCTTCTACGGATGAACAGAGGCAGAAGATTACCTTTTTCTGGGACAAGAAATACACTAATCAGGCATGACATTAAAACTACCTGCCTAATTTTATTTCAGTCACCATTTTTTTTTTGTCACCCAGGTGAGGTTGTTTGGTTATCAATGACCCGAAACACCCTATGATCCGGGGTTTATCACTGAAGATGTTTGAAGTTGCACCAGTTGGTGTTTCAGGAAACAAATCAGAAAATCAGTTCTGTTATGCATTGTGTGTTCCGACACCTGTTGTCACATGTTTTCAATTATTAGAAATTTGTATCAAAATCTTTTGGAGATGCTCTGAACGAGTTGTCTATCCATCGCAATGTTGCCGTTGTCAACATTGCTCAGATGCTAACCCATTTATCCTGCTTTCGATCAGCTTCAAGGATAAAAGGGTCACTTGTTGGCTAAAATATCCCACCCCCTGACAGGTGCCACAGTTTAACATAATTTGTGTTTTTTTGACAACACCTATCAACAGTTATAATATTATGGCTGATTCATGTGAAGCCACTTTTGAAGTAATTCAAACTGATACTAGTCTTTAAACTCAAACCAAGATAATACTGAGGGGAATCATTAGTCAAACAATATCTGTGTATAAAACCATTGGAGTTTGTGCATTGTTGTTGTTTTCTTCATGTTGACCCCTTGAGGTCAAAATGCAACAGTTTTTTCCACACTATTATATATGCAAAGAACAATTGCATTATTGCGATTGCATAGACTGTTTGTTGTATTCTCCATTATAAACGACATCTTCACCACAGTCGTGTTATGTAGTACATGTACATAAACATTGTATGGGGCATGATCTTCTGTCTAACTTGAATGTTTGGAAAACTCGTACTGTACAATAAGGTACACAGAAGTAAAATATCAACTTGTTGAGTAATCAGTGATGTGTAAACATTTATTTTTGTGCTGTTTTAGCATTGAAGACCTTTTCAAGCTGAATAAATCTAGTTTAACGACCACCAACGCCTCATCAGTGTGGGATTCTGAAATGTTGGCATGTCAGAAAGGAGATACTGGTGTCACTGTGCTGAGTGGATGACCTGTTTTCAATCGTCTTCAGAGTCAGGAACAGACAAGATGTCCGTTAATGATTTCTGGCTCTTCTCCCCCACACACAAACAAACTCCATGGATGCTGTGGCCTTGGGTAAATTTTATTTTATTTCCTCCCCTCCTCCTGACCCTTTCTTTACCTGTTATTGTGATCTGCCTCCCCCGTCTCTCATTTCACTCGTGTCATCCTTATCTTTTTATTTATATACACACTTTCTCACACCATCTACTCTCTCTTGGCTACTTTCATCCTCTAATTGTTATGATTGCTGTGCGTTCTTCTGCTGTGGCCTCCAGGAGGAGTGAGTTACTACATGTCAGCGAGCACAAGTATGCTGTTTGGACACTGACTGGCTCACTCATTATCTGCTGCAGCCTGGAAGGAGCCACAGGCTGCAAAAAAAAAAAAGTTTTGAATTAGCCACAAGGTTATGTTGCCACGACTCACGTGCAAATAAGAAAACCTACCGTCCAAATTGCTTTTCAAATTTACAGTAATATATTAAAACTCCAGAGCACTGAGAAGATATTATCTTCAACCGGTAAGGGCTCAACATAAGGAGTGATATACTGAGTATGTACTTCCATTATTTTTTACAGAGTGAGGACTCTGGAGATTTCATAGCCCTTGGACAATAACTGCTGCGCCATTGGCTGTAGTATTAGCATGATCAAACTCCTTGAACTCAGCTCTATGTTGAGTTAGATTTCACACATCCTCTCCACAGTTAAGCAGGGCAAAGCTTGCAGTCTGCTTTACTTTTGTCGTCATCCATTGCATTATTTACACACTGCTGACATTGCTCCACTTCCATCGACCTGTTCAACGAAGAGAAGAGTAGAAATTTTACATTAATGTGAAGTTGTATCAGTTGTGGCTATATCATAGTATGAGTATGGGTATAGAAACCCAATATTAGCAATATTAATACGCTGCATATGAAACTATATTAAATATTTGAAAAATAATCCCAAACTGGACTCGATATAGAGCATACCTACACCAACATAGGAATTTAGCATGACCAGGTTTTGGACCCAAGTGCAGATGCAATTTGGAGGCAGAGCAGGTGAAGCTCAGTGATTTAATCAAAATCCAAAAATATAGAGTCCTTAAAACAGTCAATGGGTGGAATGTATTAGGCAGGGAGTGAACATTTTACCCTTAAAGTCGATGTGTTAGGAAAAATAGACAAGCATAATGATCTGAAAGACTTAGACAGGGCCCAAAATGGGATAGCGAGACAGTTCGGTCAGAGCATCTCCAAAGTGTAGATTTTGTTGGGTGATCTTTTCAATCCGCAGTGGTTAGTTCCTACCAAAGTGGGGCCATGAAACGTAAGTCTAAAACATACACAAGGGGAGCGATGGTAAATCCCACTGAGGAACAACTGTAGCACAAACTGCTGATAAAAAAGAAGAAGTTGATGGTAGTGTCAGAGTTGTCCAATGAAGAAAACAATCCAAAAAAGGTGTCCGGCATCAACAAACGGACAGTTCAGCAAGGGATCCCATACAGAATACACGTAGTAACGGGACAACGGAGGAGGTGAAAACATTCAGCAATCAAGGAAACACACTAAAAAATCAGGTCATTGGTGCTCTGCCCACATATACACACACAGACAGACAGGAGGGGAGGGGGACAGAGATGGAATGGCAGATATAAGTAAAAACACAGAGAACTAAAGAGATTAGAAAAATGAACAAATTAAACACAGGACTGACATACAGAGGCCGAACAGTCCTTATCTAAAATCAAACTCATAGCTGTATAATTTAAGGTTTCTGTATTTATTATCAACCCTCTTTGCCTGTTTTTGTTGAAGATTAAGGGCAATGGGGTTGAGGGCTCGGGCGAGTTCTAAACACCAACAATGAACTGACAAAGACTAAGAGGAGTTACGAAGAGAATGGGGAACAGGTAAGGGAGTCAGCGGTAAGAAGTCACGCCCCCACACACCAGCAAGAGTGGAGTGAAGGTTGGCAGTGTTGCCGGACCGAGGATAATTATTGTATTTGTAAGATCATTTCTTCCCCTCTACTATAAATAATGTCAAAAATGTCTTCCATCATTTCATCGTAATTGAATTGTGCTAGCGGCTGTTTTTCTAGCGCCTCTCCTGTCTTTCCAGCCAATCAAAACGCTGTGATCACGATGTGACGCACTACGTCTCGAACAGCGTATCATTTAACAATGAGCGCGGGAGATGGAGATGAAGATACGGATTGCGATACGAAGAGAAAAGAGGCTATTAAAGTCAAAAAGTGAGATTCATCGTCTCCAGGCTTTCAGATATAAGTGGGAAATGACCCTCATATTAATGGCTGGCTACAACCTGCTGCAACAACACAGCGTTTTGGTTGTTGTTGCAACATGCAGATGGTCGGTGAGATAATCGTTCTTAAAAATCCCATGTCTAAAAGGCATCAGGAAAAGAAATCCCTGTCGCCAATGCAGAATTAAAAAGAGTTGTGCTTACAGAGAACATCTGAAAAGGACCAACTAGAAACAGGTACAATTAAAAAAAATAGTAAATCCATATTTAAAAGACATATTTAAAGATTCAAAACCTTCACAGAGCATCTGTTTTCTTAAGTAATAATAAAGGCCGTTCAATTGATGGTTGTTGCAGATTGAGTGTCTTCAGAAAATGTACAAAACACAAAATCTAACAATATAGGTACCAGTCTCATTGAGGCGGAGTTGGCCTGCACTCCACTCTGAGAGAAACGCTTCTCCGTCAGCTGCAATATTCTCCAACCATTATGAAAAGTAAATCTGTCTATATATAATATACAGTAAAGTAGTAGGAGTAGGAAGCAACGCTGAGCTCTAACAGGAATCACAGGGGAAATTTGACGTGTATGATTATTTTCTTCAAAATACAATAATTCGAAGTCTCTGGTCCGGTAATCAATCAATCAATCAATCTATCAATCTTTATTTATATTGCGCCAATTCACAACAACAGTTGTCTCAGGGTGCTTTCCAGAAAGAGCAGGTCTAGACCAAACTCTTTATATAATCATCTACAGGACCCAACAAATTCCTCCTTGAGCAAGCACTTGGCGACAATGGCGAGAAAAAACTGCCCTTTAACGGGCAGAAACCTCGAGCAGATCCAAGACTCAGGGTGGACGGCCTACTGCCATGACCGGTCGGGTTTGAAAAAAAGAGAGTGAGAGCGAGAAAGAGAGAGACACAGGTGAGGAGAGATACAGACGGGGGAAAAGCAGCAAAGATATCAGCTATAATCCACTTTCTCCAACC
>VRLP01004301.1:0-50940 GCA_009660295.1 Lophius piscatorius | reverse complement strand
TGGTTTTTGGTAAGGCTTTTATATAGTTATTATTTTAATTTTTATTGATGCTTTTATCTGCTTTTACTTTGTAGCACTTTGAGATTTGATCCAAATGTAAAGTGCATTATAAATTAAATGTATTATTATTATTATTATTATTAATGAATCTAATTTTTACGTCTTAAACCGTATCGTTTTATAATTTTAACGAGATAATCAGTGTTATTAATTTTACCTGTCAGCTGTCGTAATGTTATGGCTAATCAGAGTAAGGAGCCATATCCCATATTTTTTGAAAATATGATCATGCAGCTAACTTTCAATTCACCTGCTCAATTAGAATAAAAGATTATTTTTTAAAGTACTCTTCTATCTTTTCTTCTTCTTCTTCTTTTTCTTATTTGTGCTTTATTGGCAGTTGACAGTCTTCCTATATTAAAAAAAAAGAAGAAAGTTGCTGTAAATTGCAACAGCAAAGCTTTATCCCTGAAAGGTCCCCAATCCCCTGTGTTGTATAAAACAATCCCTCTGATTGAACTCCTCCTATTAAATGCAAAGTTATGTCCAAAAAACAATGTTTTTCATAAAAGAAAATCTCCCCTTAGTGAGTGAAATATAATCTATTTGAGCAAAATATAATATATTCAAGACAGATCTCCTCAAGTTGATTAATATGTGCCAAATCTGCACTAAATCGGACCAACTGGATTTCGATTAAAAAGTGTATTTTTTTTTTGCGATACAATACAAATGATTGCCTTAAATGATTCACTGCATCAAAAAAAGTGAAAAATAAATTTGGAGAAAGTAATAAAAAGTCTTATTTCTGGGAAATGAGTTTCATTTTACGTCTTAAAAGAAAAACTAATCTTGTTAACAAGGTTTTGCATTTTTTCTGAAAGAGATAATCAATGTTATTCACTTCTCCTGTCAGTGGTCACAATGTTATGGCTAACCAGCGTATGGAGCCGCGTATGGGAAATATCATTCATTTCCTCAATTTGAATCTAACTTTATTAAAAAAGAAGGATTGAACAGGGTTCGTCTCGTCTTTGGTTCCTTATGTTTATTTTACCATCATGTCATAACATCTAATGATTACCGGGCGCCATATGTGTTTCCGTTTATAGGCCAACAAACGCGATTCATTTGCGATGATTCATAAACATTCGGCGTGAGTCACTGAGTTGCGTGCCAGAATTTCGTCCATATTTCACGCGGAAACCCGGGATGAAATGTGCCAACACCCAGATGACAACCCGACACTTGTGTTTGCACACACACACGCATAAACGCCGCGGCAGATGGGAGTCAGTGCGGCGACCTTGGAAACAGGCAGGCGGTCGTGCCATATGGAAAAGCCGGAGAGCGCTTTATCACCGACCTCAGCTCTGGACGTGACAAACTTGCCAGCTATCAGTGGACGAATGAGGGCGATTGATTTTTCAAGAGAGTAAACAAAATCTGACAATTGAATTTCTGTACACAAATGGAAACCTTACTCTCCGTCCCGCACGGAAATATCAATAAATGGAGGCGGGCCAAGCCCGCTGAGTCATCAAAAAAAAACGAAAGGGCTCGAATCGACGCCCCGATCATCACGTCTGCTTTTACTTTTTTTTATCTGAATGAAAAATGGTCGCACAACGGCTACAGTTTGGTTTGTCACGATGCCCGGCAGCAGCAGCAGCAGCAGCAGCAGCAGCAGCCTCACAGCTCAATGTGTCGAGGTTGATTCATGCATCTTTTTTTTTTATATCTGCAAAACACTGTAAAAAAAAGAAATGTCCAAATATTATGGAAAATATAACTTTTATAATATAACATACATTGGCAACTTTTTCTCTTGTTGTCTACTAGGTCTGTTAAATTACACACTTTATTAATAAATAAATTGTTATAATAAGAATTATACCAATAATGACTGAAAACTTTATTTTCAAATTATTATTTTTTTTACAGTATTTTTCTTCAACTTCAATTTATGTACAAATTGATGTAAAATTAAAACTTTTTATTGATATTAACCATGTATTTCTTTAATTAAATGGGTGTAGTCTGTAATTCACCTCAAGAGGCTTATTTGTGTGCATGTACACTGCTGAGCCATAACATTATAACCACCTAATATTGTGTTTTTTAATGATCCGTTGGAGCAATTTAGTGACACTCTTAACATCTAGGTCATGACATCCTTGAGCAAATGTCTGCTGCAAAAGCTCTACTTTGGGATCCCAACATACAGACTAACCTTTGGCGCTCATGCTCTTGCCTTAGAGCACTTTGGTAAGCCCAAGCAAATACAGACAGGAACATCAGCAGTTCTGGAGATGCTCCGATCCAGTCAGATAGCCATCAAAATTAACCTCCGGTCAGACTCACTCTGGTCTTTGCACTTGTCCATTTTTGCTAATTCCAAACCTCAACTTTAGGACAAAAAAGTTCCGTTACTTCCTAATAAATCCTGCGCACTCACAGGCAACCATAGTGCCGAGAAAATCAATGTAACTCACGTCGCCTCTCAGTGGTTATAATATTATGGCTGAATGTTGGCGGTTGTGTTTAGAGTTCTTAAAAACCAACATGACTCAGATGAGAAAGCGTAGCCAGAAAAGATATATCAACATTGCCGGCAGCCTAATGAGAGTTTATCTCCAAATGGAGCTGCAGCTGTGTCAAAACTTTTGAATTCCGAGTCGTATTTTTATTCTAATTCAATTTATTCTGACGGAGCATCACAAACTCAAGGCCGCCGCCGCCGCCGCTATACCAGAGAAAAACAGGAACATGAAATGGAACAAAATGTGAAAAAGGTAATTGAGTTGCCGTGCCGTCATAACGTGTACTGAGGAAACAATCTGTAGAATGTAAATATTTAGAAATTCCTCATTTCAATTTGTTTATAAAATACAGCGTTTTAGAAGCAATGCTGATTTATGAACCTTCGGACGAACCTTTGGATGAACACATGAGGCGAAGCTCGTGAACATGGGAGATGAAAGACACAGTATGCCTTAGCTCCTCCGGACTGTATCATTCTATATATTTTTAATACTTTAGTTTTGATTAAAATACAACCTCTCTGTGTTTTTTGGGGGTTTTGTAAATAATGTGAGTGACCTTTCCATGACTCTTATTCAGCAAATTATCAGCCTTCAAACAACAACAGAGGCTTCCAAACACTGCCGAGGTTAGCCGTAGTAAACAACAGAGCCGTACTCTCCGGAAAATATGGAAGCTAACGATGCTATGCTACTATTACAATCTTGAATGACGAGATGTCGGCTGAAATCATCGGCAAGTTTATATCAGAAACTTTAAGAAAAAGAAAAAAACAGGTTGTGGCTGTTTTTAAGCCACAGGAGGAGAATGTCGCGACAGAAACCGGAACTATTTTAAAACCGGTGTGGTCAGATAGAAACTGGCTAACCAGCTAGCAAGCCTCTAAGCTAATGTTGATTTGCTGTCTGCTATGAACACAAATATTCTAGTCTCCTTGTTGTGTTGTTTCTTGTTACCTTATCCACCTTTGTGTCTCAGATACTCCTGATAGTAGCCCCGGCCTTCCTGTCCAGCCCCTCACCGTACCTCAATGCAGCTCAAGCCTAGAACTTCAGCCTCCATCCAATCCGCCCTCTTATATATATATATATATATATATATATATATAAAAAAAACCTTCTTTAAACCATTTCCTGTGTCTGAAGTAGTCCTAGACAGACCCTGGACTATCATGCATTACCTCATGGGCACATAAAAAACTAATTTAAATTATGATAATTACACATAAAACCATGGTAAAGTATATTTAATTATGCACAAAGTACAATACAGCACTCGAGCGGCACGGGCGAGTTATGGAGTCTTGCAGAGGGGCACTTGACTGAGTCAGGGATGAATAGACTCTCGGTAAAGAGAGGTTACTCATTGACTTTTTTTCCCGATTGCAGAACCGATTGCTGTCTAACTGGGATGGCTCAGTATACCGGAGGTCCACTTATGGGAAGACCGGTGGTTCTCGCCCCAGCATCCACAGTCTGCAGTGCTCTTGAGCAAGATACTGGCTCGTGTTCTAAAGTGTTTTGCGGGCTTCGATCGGACAAGAAAGGCTCTATATAAGTACAGTCCATTTACCATGTTTGACCTAACCTCCAGATTTATTTAGCCATCCCATGGACATTGTCATCACATAACTGCTTCAGCGCTCTTCCCTATTTGCCCTCCTAACATACAGCGACTGGAATTGCAGGATCCCGCTGAGATGACTATCCCGCTTCCATATTTTTCAAGCGATTATGGGCCTCACACTCGATGCCTCTTCCTCAATTATCTCGACTGCGCTCACTGTGCTGCCTGGTCACCCGGAGAAGTCAAACTCCTCGGCCTCACTAGATTGTTTTCGTCCTGTACTGGCACACAACGCAGCAAGTGAACTGGCACTGAGCCGAAAAGCAGCACAGGGCCAACGCTGAAAAATAATCCCTATCTTTAAGTGGGTGAAGCGGACAGCCAGGCCGCAGATGTAAACCGACGCTCTATGCACAGTGCTATTAATCCAGATGTTGAATGACTCATAATTCTCCTCCATTCTGTAGGCAAGCGAGGGTTCTTTTTTTAAGTCATAATACCCTGAATTATTCACATTTCCCCTCTGAAGAGTAATGTCTCTCTGAATTATTTAATCCCTCCCAATTCAACCACACTCTGCCTCCTGGTCGGTCTGTTAATACAGTAGCTGTGCCTTCAACGCCCACGGGGGCTTCTAAATGTAGCTGTCACCCCGCGACAACCTGTTTTAGAGTGTTTTTCAGCAATTTCGGCTGTTACATTTCCAGCCCTTAAAAAAGGCCATCTTTTTTCGTTTTCTGACTCTTTCCATGAATGAAGTCAATTCTGTCCAAGTATGGATCCTGGAAGGCAAAACTCCTCTTCTTATTTTCTTCTAAGGGGTTTTTATAAAGTGTCAAACAGGAGCGCTGGGCCCCAATATTTTCAGCTAGCTCCTATCCGTTCAGGAGTTCATCATGGGACCGTCACGTAGAGCCAAACAACCCAACACTCTCTCATTCACACCTACGACTATTTAGATTCCCAAGTTCAACTACATTACATGCTTTTGGATTTTGGTAGTAAGCCGGGGTACCGGGAGGGGAACCCATGCAAACTCTACGCAGAAAGGCCCCAAAGGCCAGAGATGGAATTCAACCCTGAACATTCTGGCTATGAGGCAACTGTGCTACTCACTGTTCCGCCTTCATATCCAAAGTGCCAAATCTCGCCTCAACCCTTCGGGTTCTGCGGACACATTGGCTTGAATTTGAACCTTAAGTACAAAGTATAGAGGGTGAGCCATCAGACGAGAAGAAGTTAGGTCTCAGGAAAAACTTTGGTGAGGAATTGTGAACATCAGCTTTAGATGATAAACCCTTACATCAAACAGCTTCCAAAGGGAAGGATTTGAAATGTCATCGAGATGCGATTGGACCGCATGGAGACACAAACAAACCAAAGCAAGTGAAAAAAAAACATTTGCTCGAAAGCCATATACATCATTTTTTATGTACTTTTGCTACCGGAAAATGTATCGGCACTCGGTTGAAATTACAAATGCGTATTATGGTAAAAGTTAGACTGTGAGCCAACATTGGACATTGGAATGTTCACATTTATATAAATAATATATCCAAATACAATCATGTAAAATATCACTACTTTCCTGAGACCTGACGGCATTATTTCTGACTCTGCAGTTCCTTACACTGGACAGAGATTTTCCCCAGACCTCCTCCTGTCATCGGCTGCAGAGGACGTCCAATAACATTCTGTTCAAAATGCCAATATTCGATATCTTTTCTTCAGCATCATATCTACAGAATATGAATCTGTAGATATATGAAATATGAGGGTTTTTTTCACTTTGACAAACACTAGATTTAGCTTAGATTGGATAAAGGTTAAATGGCATTACACAACATACCGTGTACGCCATGGGCCGCGTAATGGCTGAGAGACATTTCTCAAAAGGGTCTTTCATTGTAAAATTGTATCAAAATAATGCCGGTAAACAATCATTTCGTCGGTAAATGGTACCATTACTCCATCACAATGGTGGTAAATAGACCATCAGAGCATCTTTACCGCCTTTGATTTCACCTCCTCTCTCTGTTCCTCTGTCTATTCCCTCCGTCTCCCACAAAAATGTCCGTCTGTCTGGACTGCATTCAACCCAGAAGTATATTATGCTTTATCATATTATACTGTATATAATATACATATATTGTATTATGTATCATATAAATATGTTCATATTCTTATCTATTATGCTATATTTTCGTAGTGCTTTATGTTCATATTATATTCTGTTATATATATATATATATATATATATAGAGAGAGAGAGAGAGAGAGAGAAAGAGAAAGAGAAAGAGAGAGAGAGAGAGAGAGAGAGCTTCATAAATGTTTTTATATGACTTATATGTTTATATCGGTATCTATACTATAATTCTATTCTATTATTATTATTATTATACTATATATTATGTAATATTATATCATATTATAAATATACATTATAAATATACATACATACATATATACATATACATATACATATACATATGTACATATCTGCATGCTCATCGTGAGCTCTACTGATCATCTCCTTCCTAAACTTGCCTGTTTTCGGACATCTATCTATGTAAAAAGACAGATTTTCTGGTTCGACTAATATCTTTTTTTGCACACTCGTAAAATTGGGTATAATTCCCAAATTTACCATAAAAAATGCCATAAAAATTGCAGAGTTTCAAGAAAACACCCATATAAACACTCGTAAAACAAGCAAATCGTAAAACCAAATTAAAAACTGAATGTATAATACTGGCGCTCTGTGAAAGTACTTTAGGGGCGGGGTCATCATACTGAACCCAAAACATCTGGGCTTAAGATTAGGGTTTGGAATCACTCTGTCATGGTTTCAGCCGACCTCCTTGTCTGTAGCTGAGATTGTTGCATGAAATAAAAAAGTTGTCATAGCCCTCCAGCTCCAAGAGCTTACATCGTAACTCTGATGTATACAGGAATCCCAGGACCAAGGGTGAAACCACCGACGTGGGCCGTGTGCTTACGTTAATAACCACCGGCGTGTCAGTACGTCATCAGTCACAGCCACAGTTCGACACATCTGGAGCATTTATGGGTAAAGTCCCGGACATTTTATTTACCAAAGGAATTCACCACTATGGTCACTGTGGCATATGTATTCTCCCGGTGCGAACGCTAACGAGGTGCTACGTGAGCTCCACTTGAGGCTAGATTAGGTCACAATGAACTTGGATTATCCCAAGTTCCAGCAACGTGTCGATTTTAAAGCTCACAGCCAGGATGAAATGAGATGGAGACGGAGAGTTTTTTTTTTTTTTTCGTTGGGTTTGTTTTTTTGTATGTTTGCCAATTTCTTTCTGTTTTTTTGACTAATTTTTGACACTCCCTGCTTTTATTAGTTGGAGAGAATGTCTAAAACAAAATCTGATATGTAATGTATGTACGACCCAAATTAATCAAATGTGAATATGAGTTTCGCATGACCTCAAAAAAAAATGAAGCAAGTTACTATATATACATAAAAATAGACTTTTTTTCCCGATCAATGATATAAATTATGCAGACATTCAGATGTTGCGTTCTTGCAGCCTCACCTTTCAGCAAAAAACACAAGAGGAAACGGTTTCCTTCATCAGGTCACCTCAGAAACCTTCGTCATCACCGCAAAGTTTGAAAAGCATCAGCGCCATCGCACTCGTTTTTGAATATTCCCCAAAAAAAAATAAAAAATAAATGTCGTGTTCTTATGAATATGCGATTGAACCGACTGAACAACAAAGCCTGAATTCTTTTTTAATGTGCTGCAGACAGAAGTCACCGGAGGATGTGAAGCGTCAGACAAACATCGGTGCATCCCGTTCCTCGGGGTATGAACCCTCGGCATGTTGGATACACTACGCGTCTCCTTTTTTTGTTCCGCCCTCAGGACATATTTCAAAAAGGTATAATAAAAAAGAAATATTTGCCGAGCTCACTCAAGCTCCTCGGGGATGGGCCTTGTTGATTTTAATTACCGGAATCCTTCCTCTGGCACCATACATCATCAAGACAAACTCATTATCACCGGCACGAGAACAGAAAAATCCTTGGGATGTTGTTTGTTCCCTCCAACACTTTCATTCCGTGGGATGAGACGACCTTTGCCCTCTGTGGGGGCAGCTAACAGGACTTTTAGTCTTGTATGTTAAAAACCCATCTGACGTTACGTGGCGTTATAAAAATGGATTTATTGTAAAACCCAACGAATCTCTACAATCTAATATTAATGGTCTACCAGCCAAGAAATGTTTTTTTCTCACATTTCATGCCTGATAACTTTGATTAGTGCTGAAATAGTTTGTTTACAAAAGTCTGTCTGCACCTCATTATACCTCATTTTTCAAGTGCCACACCTCCCACAGAGCTCTGGATGGTTTTCCTGCACTGGCTGATGCTCAACCTTGGATTTTTGCTTACAAGAGTTGGACATGATGGGTTGATCGTGCGGAAGTTTTCCAAATGACCAAGAGTCGATGACGGTGTGTGTGTGTGTGTGTGTGTGTGTGTTTGTGTGTGTGTGTGTGTGTGTGTATGTGATGAATCTGTCCAAACTTTTTTTTTTTCGTGTAGCATAAAAGTTGATGTTAGGACTATGTATCACAGAAACAGACAAACCAATAATCAAACATTGAGGATGGACATACATTTACAAAGAAGTGTACCCTAAAATAAAAAATAAATGATTCCATAATGAAAGTTTAAGTATTTTCATCTGTTTGATTTTATTCAAATAAACATGTTTTTAAAATCTATGTATTCAAACGTCAAAGAATCAGCATGAATGTATTTATCATATACACAATTAGATCAGTTAAAAATGATGTTCGAGGTTTAAATAAGTTAGCACCAATAGTTCCATTCCTATCTGCGAGTTATGTTATACTTCATACGGCCACGCTAAATATTCCGATATTATGTTGCATCCATCCCCGACATCGTCAGCCTGAGAAAAAACAAAACTAAGATTGAGCCGAGTCGGACGTATTGATTTGGCCTTTCCTAAAGCGGCTGATTATTTTTTTTTTTTATGACTTTCAACGTGGATGACCTGCTGGGAAAAAAAGAGACGTGACATTCTTGTCCAAAATGTTGAGCGTGGATTCGGGGCTTAGAAATAGCCGTTGTTTCTCGGGCTCCCGGCAGCTCTCCTACATCGCTCTCATGAATATGAATGAGGCTTAACCCCCTGGGAGTGAAGCCTCATGTCAGACAGCTGCAGCGTTGGCACATTTCTGTAGACAGCGCCCAGGACCGACCCCGACAACAGGGCGTCCGGCGCAGGTGATTCAGTCCGTCGGCGCTTTAACACGCTCGAGCATTTTATTTTCCATTCAACAGTATTTTCATTTCTCCGTGTTGAGGGATTGATGATTGCCTGTGGGGCAAGTCTCGGTGAAAAACCGGATCACCCTGTGATGCATTATTGAGGGATCACTCTAAAGGCATGACAGATAACGTAACACTGTAAAATCAGTGAAATTTATGTCCTTTAAATGCATCACTGTCAAAATTTGAGGCAAATCACATCTGGTTCTTTGGCCAAAAATAAGCAACTTTTAAACTTTTATTATTTCAAGGAAGGCCAGATTTATAGAGCTGAGCTACGGCCCTTTAAACGTTTCAGCGGTCTTGTCATTCTCTTTGAAAGGAAATAAATCTATGTTTTATTTCAAATTTTGATTCACTACTTAAGGAGGATTTAGTTAAGATTTCCTCTGTGGAGATGGAAATCTAAAATAATCCCAATTTCCTCATGTGCCAATTTCTTTTCCGTGCACTCTGGCAGTATAACAATCATAAGTAAGTAGAGGTGACACTGGTGACTCCACATTTGCTAGATCATGGGCAGCAAACCAAACGCCAGTGTCTCACCGGGATCTCAACACTGATTGGCCTTTTTTCGTCACAGTGTCTCTCAAAGTCTCGCTCAAATTGAAAATGTTCAATTTCGAATGATGCAAATTATAAAAAAAACTCCCTTAACGTGTAACAGAGTTCCCCGCAGGTTAAGAATAAGCATCTTCTATCTTAGGGTTACATAAATACCTATTTACAGATTAAAATAAATGACGTTTTGCAAACGAATAATCACTCTAAATAACTTATTTCAACATAAATAAATAAAAACAAATATTTCTACATCATTTTCATACATTTTCCATTTTTAAATGAGTAAACACTCAAACAAATATCTTACAATAATGCATGGGAAACACTGATATAATCCACTACATTCTTTTTGTGACATTCACCTACAGCAAATCTGCCTTTTTGCATCGCAGCTTTGCATCGACTGTTCATTTCTGCACCACCCGAAAAACTGGCATTGCGTTTTTCTTAGTCAGGATCCCTTCTTTAAGTTCAAACTACAGGTGCGAACGGAAAGGTACGGCAACAAAATGAAGTGGAACTTTGTTTCTTTGTGTCTCTGTACCCTGAAGAAGGTGGGGGCAGATAAAGCGTCGGTTGGGTTTTAATGCCTGTAAAATGTTGAATTAAAGGACTTTTACTTTTTAACTTACACAGACAGTCTAGACTTGGATTTTTTCTCCCACTCCATTAAAATTATGAATAACTGAATAATTGAATAACAGCATACCGCGCTGAGAGTATGCACATTCATGACTGCTCAAACTATGTAGATCTAGATGATAAAATCAGCAATGGATGCTTTATCGCCTTCATAAGGTGATGGTTGGTGTGGAGGTAGCCTCATATTAAGAAGGTTCATTGTGACCTATTCCGGGTGGATTTTTGCGTTTAAACCTTTCAAAGGGGCCCAGGTCTCTCTGACATTTCTTCTCAGGGGAGTTCCTGGTAAAATAAAGGTTAAATGGAAGGAAAAAAATGCGAGTTCTGTCTCTGTCTCTGATCCTCTCACCGCTGTGGACCCTGAAAAGACGGATGCCGAGCCACATGGAATTGATTTTGGTAGGAATCTACTGGGTTTGAAGTATATTTCCTAAATAAAAAGGCCTTCTTTCAGGAAATTGGTACAAACATCTTACTTTTAAACAAATTCTGATAAATTAATTCTCAAATATCATCTCGGATCCAGAAAAATATACACTCTCTTTAACTGGATGCACCAGTTTCCTTAAATCGCCAGATCTCTCTTTGAGACTTGTTATCTTTACTTGAAGGGTTTCTTATATGCTAGAAGAAATCTGTCCTTGCTTAAGCGGAGTTCTCTTGAGAGTCTGGACATTTTTTGTCCGTCTCGGGGCTTTCATAAAACCATACCTTGTGCGACGTCTGGACGACAGACCTTGCTGTGAAGTACAGACAGGAAATATTATGTTCGGCAGCAGGCCCAGTCTGCTGCCACGGGATCAGAATGACATGTCAGAAGCGGCACGTTCCCTCGCCTGACGTGTCTTCGCTGTCTGGGCGAAGATGGAACAAGTCTCAGACGGGATTGCGGTGCAGAAGAAACAAAGCGTTGACAGATTCTGGGCCCTCCGAGGCAAAATAAAATTACCCAATGGCCCATTCAACTGGCTGGAGGTTGGTGAGTCACTAATTTACACTGTAAGGTTGAAACGGTCAACCATTTTGACGGTTCACACCGAAATAGACATATTTTGTCGCATAAAATGTTGGGAAATTAGATAAAGTTGTTTCCCAGCCATAAGCTCTACGCCCAGGTAAATTAAGATAAATTTTTAGATAAATTAATCATTTTTTTCAAGCAATACGCGCAATTGTCATTTCATAACGCAGACTGGTTTTGCATAGCTGCAGGAGACGCACAGAGACCTGCGGACCAATAGGAACAGCCACAGGTTGCAGTTTAATTTAGAAATTGGCTTCCAGGCTGCCGTTATACAGTCAGAATACAACGGCAATTGTCGTGAATATGCTACTGGCATTAGCATTGACAGGACCATAATCAAACAGTAAACAAGGATTTACAATTAAACTATTTCGCATCACATTTATTTGTCAGTTAAACTTCAGAAAGCGTTTGAGAGGCTGGAGAAGCGTCTCTGAATATCTATTCAATGATTAAAAGAAGCGAACTACGAACACAATGTTCTAACTAATCATCAAGTCAGAACACATATACAATGCCGACCAGCTTTACTTTCGCTGTGATCCTTTGAAATAAGAGCACATCAAATTCACTGGTAGGGACAGGAAACATAAGAATGGGCTGATGCCATGATGCCCGTATGGAATTTATCTTATCTTGTAGGATAAATTGGGCGCATGAAATAAATATTATCAAGATCGTTTATTTTTCTCGAGGGACTCCAGGGGCTCCGTAGAGAACGGATGAATCCACTGCTAAATATATGTTAACAGTTAATTATTTTGAAATATGAAATAAGTCTTAGCGTAAGCTTAAGATATTTATTTTGAGTGTTTATTCATGTCCAGATGAAAATTTATTTTAATTTGTGAATAGTTATTTATGCTGACCTAAGATAGAAGCCGGTTTTTCATTTGCAGTAAATGGAATAAGTGATGAGCTTTTGTTTGATAAGATTCTATATTTGTGGATGGATGTTATCTTATGTTTGTCACATCTTAGGATGATTGTGACATTTCAGCTGACATTTAATTGCAATACGAATAACTGTGATTAACAGTTTAATAGTCTTTTGTCTATTTGGTCCCATGCAGACAGTAGCGGTATCAGTCGGAATACAATAATACAAATACACCCGTTGAAGAAGAAAAATCCATTTCTTGACACGCTTATATTCAGATTAAATAGAAAGTCTCAATTATGGTTTCTTTCTTCGACGGACCGGAGGCCAGTCTGTCAAAGTTCAGGAAAAGCGGTCATTAACTTGTAGATTTGTGGTTTCAGCTGTTGACCGCTACTGTTTAACAACAAAAGAAACAATTTGCGTCCTTCAAGAAATCAGGCTCTCTGGCTACGTTCACACTGCAGGAGAAAATATGGCTCAGCTCTGTTTTTGCTCATATTTGACTTCTCCAAAGCAGTGTGAACATAACCAACCGCATGGAATCTGATCTCTTCCTCTTCGCTTCCATACGTGGTCCTAAATCAGACACAGGTCGGATTTTTTGCAATAGGAGCCCAGCTAGAACCATCAGATCGTAATTCATGCGACTTTGTCATCGACGTCATCTTTCGCCAGAAACTTGCACCGGAGGGAGTCGCTTTTCACTTGAAAACATCAATTAAGCCAAATTAGAATTGAGCATTGAGACAGGCAGTGTGAACGTAGACTCCATTTCCATTCGGATTAAAACTAAAATCTGTCCTCGGGGATGTTTGCTTACTGACTAAATGATCCAGGACACATCCGATACATACTTAGTCACATGTTAGACTCCGCGACATTTTAATGATTATAACCTATTAGCACCTTGGAGGCTCTTAAGTCTAGTTTAATTCTCCACTCGAAGCAGAATAAGGGAAAACCAGATGACATCATTAGCGCCAGTCAAACATCAAAGGGTGCGTATTGAGTTGGAAAAATAAGACGTTTCTAAAACATCAGACTGTGTAGTTATTAGATCTTATTCATCAGCTACTGGCTGCGAATAGGTTGTTGTTCTGACATGTACTCAGAAAAACCTTTTCCTTTAGACTTGTGGAAATGACGTATATTCATTCAACAAAATGTCCAAATGTAAGAGCGTTTATTTTTCCCTTTAGTACTCCACTAGTAATAACCCTCTAGTGGTGTGCACGAACCATTACTTAAACAACAAATTAAATACGTCTCTTACAAACTGTGTTATACAGATGACTGGTGGTTGATTATCACCATTGAGAAAAGTAATTGCAATAAAATGGAACAATTGCGATCAGACGTTTATTTAATAACTGTGACAGGCCAATCTCAACTGGATAAAAAATCTTCTAGTCCAAGTCCTGTATATATTCGACCCCTTCAGAACCCACAGGAATACCACCCTGATTGCACTGGTGCAAGCTTTCTCTCTGCAAACATGGACTTCGCAATCCATTGCCAGTGTAGCAAAATCAATTAAATAGTGACTACAGGCAGTCATGGTCCCTTCAAGGGGGGCTGGGATAAAAAAAACAAACTCTACTCTGCCAGTTGGCTGTTTTTTTTCAGTCTAATTTAATTTCTTCCTGGCAACATGTGAGATCCACTAAACATCAAAATCTCATTTCCATCCCATTAAATGGTCCACGTTCGCCGCCATGAAGAGAGAGAAAGAAACAGACATGGCGCTCAAAATGATTGATCTATAAGCAACAAGAGTTTGTTATGAACAAATGAATACTTTCTGATCAAAGACTTGAGCGCTTTCATCGAGACAAGTCAAAAAAAAAAAAGAAAAAAAGGCATAAAGCCGCTTCTGTATTTGCTGATTGATTTGAGTGTAGAAGTCTGCTGCAGACTTTTGCTATACTTTGAACATCAATCACAACCCCGAAAGCTTTCCATATGAATATATAGAACCCCCAAAGAGTCTCCCTAGCTATAAAAACAACTTCAGAGAAACGCCGTCTATTGTCAGCGAGGAGATTATGGTCATAAGTGATTTTAATCCTCGTGTGGATTATGCAGCCGGCTCTGAAGAAGCTGAGACCCCTAAAAGCGTTGAGCTCCATGGATTTCACTCCTGCGAAGACGGCCACATATCGCATCTAATTATCACTCACGGTCTCAAGTATTGATGTTTCCTCTGTGAGAGTCTTGGAAAACTCAGACCAGCGCTACAACATTTCTAATTACACTGTAGAAAAACATTTCATATCATTTACTGTAAAATACCGGCACCTGTGGTTGCCAGGATTACAGTGTAAAATATACGAGGACCATGTATAAGACATTATGATAGATTAACTGTAGCCATTTCAGTATTTTTGTGTAAATTAAAAAAAAAAATTGAGATAGTTGTATAAACTGCTATTACCGTGTTATTACATTTGTATTATTTTAACCGAAATGAAAGGCTAAACAGGCTAACCAAACATCCAGGTTAGCATTAGTTGCATGGGTGAAATTTCACCGCTCCTATGAGTAGACCTGTTGTTGGCCCTGTTAGGTTTCTCCAGTCCACCAGGGGGAGCTAGACAATGTGGTTTGTATGTATGAATATCCCGCCTCTGTTGTTGATGAAGAGTAAAAGTAATTCAAATAATTTACATTGTGGCAATAAAAACTAAATATATCTTTAGGCACATTCCAGAAAGGGAAGGTCTAAACAGTGCATGACCCTCATCAGAGACCAGCTTAATCCTACATGAACAAGAACTTGGCAAGAAAACAGCCGCAAATGAACAGGCAGAAACCTCCAGCAGATCCTGATTCAGCGTGGGCGGCCGTTTGTTTTATAACAGGGCGTTTTAAAGATTTGTTTCTAAGAAAAAATCTTTGGAAATCTTACTCAAGCAGCTAAATGGCCTAAATACCTGAATCATATTTGAGAAGTTGGATCTGGCCTCTAAAAGTTGAGGTTCAAGTTTTGAAATTACCTGAGAACGTACATGGACGGCAAAAACAAAACCTCTTCAAATTAGTACTTTCAGATTTGAATACTACCTGACAGTCGATAGATACATCCTCATTATCGGACTACAGTAGAGTGTTGGCCTGCCTGACTCTGTGTTAGATCGCTTCAGGCTATTCTGTCTCCATTAGTGACCGCCCTTCATTCCCTAAAGGTTCAACTCTGCGACTGTCTATTAGTGTTCCCAGCTGTCACTACCAATAATATAAGAGAGGCTCGTGATCCGATGACTCACAATTGATCAACTCTCTATCGTCAGTGGCCTCGGACTAATTGACAAACTTTATCAATGCATTGATTACACCGGCCCATGGATTTGATATTCTTACTCGCAGTCGCGCAATAACAAGACAATGGCTTCAGGTGTTTGTGCAAAGGTCCAGAGAGAGTGAGATACAGTGTTTTAATGTTTCTATCCCAGGGAGAGAGTGAATGCACAGGCTTTTATCACCAGCAGGTTAGTGCAATGACCTCCTCTATGGTCTACCGAAGAAAGCTATAAATAAGCTACAGATCATTCTAAATACAGTAGCAGGGGTAATAAAAAAGAAGAGAAAAAGAGCACATATAAGGCTCTTTATTAGAGGCCAGGTTTAGACTTGGACTTTAGATCCCTTTATTGGGAAGCAACTATCTCAATGGACTTCAACCTGGATACTTGTAAAGACAATAACTGTGTTTTCATGTACTTTACTATCCCGGTTATCAGTGTTTGGAGTGTCCCGTCTTTGTGTCTGTGCATGTAAACATCATATCCCATTCCCACATTACCAGGCAGAAGACTTAATGCACAAACCGTCATTAAATATGTTCGTCAATATGTTATCCACCCTGACGAGAGGTTACAGCCTCTACTCACTCTGCGATGTGTTTGGGTTGTTCGGAGTTGATGTTCGGAGAGAATGAAGCCCAGGACACAGGAGTTTGGGATCGTGGCTGAGGACTGGGAACTTTATTTGTGCCAACAACACCTCCCGGTACAGTTCGCTCCCCTTTACAAAAGTGCTAGAGTAAACATTAAAGAAAAGATGGCTCCCCATACAGAACAGTATCCTGAACTATGGTGTCCTGTTAGTTTTTTTGCTAAGATTCTACTAAAGGTACTAAACAGCCCCACAGCTAAAACCACAAGCTTTTTGAGGGGTCTTGAGGGGTTCACATGGCAGGCGCCAAGTGACGAAACAGAGGCAGAAGAATCTAACCTTTAAGCGAAGAAGAAAGTTTTGTCTTTCAGTGACGGAGGAATTAAATATGCTTGGCAGTCAGGAGGAAAAGAAAGACATCGAAACTTTCAGCGAGTCCGCTCACGGTGAAAAACAGCTGCCCTCATCAAGTCAAAATGCCATAACATTTAACATCACTTGTCGCTCTCGTCTCTTATAGCTGCCAATAAGGTGAATAAACCGTTTCTGCATCGCAACGGTGTCGTTAAATAGCCCTAAGCCAGCTATAAACCCCAGTGGCCTTGTTTTTATAGCTGCAGTCAAATTAATTTTAAATTGCTTTTACTTTTTAAACATTGGTGGACATTCACATACAGCAGGCAGGAGTCAGTAAGCGGATACTCGTATTTATTATGTATACAGGATAGATAAGAACATTGTGCTCATGTAAACGTCATATCATGAAAATGAACCTCGTAACCGGCATACCGATGTGCAGGGAAAGACAGTTATTGTGTTTTTATTTTTCCTCCACTAGGGGATCAGACAACACAGGCTAGTAATTCCTTCCCATGTTCACCAATGAGCCTTGGGCACCCATGACCCTGTCGCTGGTTCACCAGCTGTGGTAACTACTAACTCCCAACAAGACCATTTAGCTTGGTTCTTGTCTGCGGACCATCCTGCCAAAAAGAGACGGGAATTATTTATAAATATCTTAAAAAGGAATCGTGATATTCTCTTCTTTTTTTTATTTTTTTTTATCTCTCCTTTAATTCTGTCTGCAGCACGGGACTGTCTGGACAATTTTCAAACCATCTCCTTTCTGATGCATTTAAGGGCATCTGAGAACTGATAGTCAGCTGCCAAAGAGGGTCGCATTTTAAAAATATAATTTGTCACAATAAAACTGTTCCCCAACAAACTCACAAATCTCAGATTTCAGCGGGTCCCCTTGAAGGGGCCGGCAAGGACATGTTGGATGTATTATAGGCTTCCTGCAGCATCAAAACTTTGATACAAACCAGAGACAACCCATTCTTCCCTGTGATAAATTAGCCGACTCATCGGAATTATTTTCAGCTCTGTGCGTGGCAGTGACAACAACGGCTTAAAGGAAAAGAATCTGCAAATTGGATTGCATGCTTTGAAAAATAATTTGTATTGTCGTAACAATAGTCTGTAGAGATCAGTGTTAAGAAGATGTCAGAGGGCGACATATAGAGGCTGGAAAATTCCAAACTGTATATAGGGATAGTAGATACAGTGAATTATCATCAACAAAGAAAACACAAACTTTTACAGTGAAAAAAACTTTTGGTAAAATAATGAAAAGGAAGTTATGTGATCGATAAAGTGTGTTTCGTAAAAATGTTCCCCCTAGTGAGTAAAATATGGACTATTAGATTATACTATGACAAACACAAAATATAAACTTATAGAGTAAATTACAATATCTACACAAGATAGAAGGTCAAAGGTCACCAAATCTGGGTTGGACCAACGGTTGGGAAATAATGGGTTGAAAAATAAGAGATAACTAAAACCACCAATACAACCATTGTTGGCAACGCCTTATGGCTTCAGCTCACCTTAAATTTTTATGTTCTCCAAATGCAGATTCTAAAGAAATCATGTCGACTTTATTCTCGAAATTTTGACTTTTTTCTCGTCATGTCGACTTTATTGTCAAGATTTCTCCTCTGATTTAGTTTTCTCTCAAAGTGAAATATGAAAAAAAAAAATACATTCACCTCTGATTTAATTTGACTTTATTATCGATATTTAAAGTTTTATCTACATGTCGATTTTGTTCTCGACATTTGACTTTTCTCTCGAAATGAAACATGAAGAAACGTAATTATCGTCCTATGATTTAGTTTGACTTTATTCTGAGCATGTCGACTTTTTTCTTGAGATTTCTACTTTATTCTCTAAGATTTTTTCACTTTATTCTCGACATTTAAACTTTATTCTGAATATTTCAACTTAACTCTCCAAATGAAATATAAAAAAAATTATTCTTCCTCTGATTTAGTTAGACTTTATTCAATATTTTGACTTTTATCTATATGTCAATTTTGATCTCGACATTTTTCCGCCTTTTTCTCAAAATGAAATATATTTAAAAAATCGTCCTCCTCTCATTTATTTTCATATGTCTGGTCCAAATACTCCTTCGTAATAATAATATCCCCAACTTTTCATGGACAATATTACATGGATTTTTACATTGTAAGTATGTAAATGACTGAATCTGTTAAACGGGTCAAAACGTGCAGGCGATGGCATCAGCGCCGAGAAGGCACACCTGCGCCTGAATTTCTTCCCATCTGTGGTGAATCGAACAGCATGTTCTGACACGCTATGTTCTGCAGGTTGCTAATCCCGCCGCATGCTGTTGCGGCGTTCCCCTCAACATTGGAGAGCTTAGGATCACTCGTGTCTCCACACCCAGAAGGCAGGTAGATTTTGCTCGGGCACGGAGGAGAGAAGAAGAGATTTGAAGTGGTGGGGGTTGTTTGTGAAATTGTGGGATAAACAGGGCTGGAGACGTGACAAGAAACGGGAACAATGGGAGGGGAAGAGAGAGATGAGGAGGGAAGAAAATCCCAAATCTAAGAAGAGACAGATGCTTCACAGCCAGCAGTGCTCCACCTCAAACACAAACATTGACGAGGGATGATGAAGAGGAGGGGCGGGGGGGAGTGTAAAATCTCCCTGACTGGGTTGCTGTCATCCATTATCAGGAGAGCTCCATCTCCTTTTTTGATGCCTATCCCTTTTCTCTCTCTGTATCTGCAAAAGTGTTGTTCATTTTAGACCGTTATAAAAACTGCAAAAAATAACAGTAATTATAGACATGAAAAGAATCTGTACTCGCGTGTTAGTCGGGCAGCGGCGAGATATAAGACAGAGTCCATTAAAGTCATGATAATATAAAAAGGCCGAATGCTTCTCTGACAGGATTTTGAAAAGTAAAACTAAAATCTTTATTTCCCAATGTCCTGCGGAATCCAAATTTTTTATTCACCGAAGCAATATAGTTTATATTTATGAGTAGAATGCCGTGTTCCCGGCATGTTCTCGGACCTAACGTAGTTTAAAGCTTCGATTATAGGTAATAAGTGGGAGACAAAGTATTCAGATCCTCCACTTGAGTATCATTTACTCCACTACAAGTAAAAAATGTAGCGTTCAAAAACTCACTTCAGTAAAAGTAGGTAAGTAATATCATCAAAATATGTAATATTGTGACTTAACACGGTTCTTTTCGCTGTTTTTTACTGAGAAGGACCAGCAGGACGCTGCTGCTGTAGACATTAAAGGGAGAAGTAATCTAACTACTGTGTGATGTGGAGAACTTAGATATATCACATTTGTCTATTCATAACATCACCATCCTGCCAGAACCACAAATCTCTCAAAAGTCAACTTCAAGAGCAACGTGTTTTTGGCGTTGTGACATTTTGCAGATGCTCCTAGATGTTTTTTCTTTCTTTAAAAGTTTATTCATCTTCAGAGTTAGGAGATTTATCTCAAGCCATAAAAAAAAATAAAATAATTCCTTTAGATTATCACAAACTTCTAACAACAAAACATTTAAATGGAGAAACGTGAAGGGTGAAAAAGAAAGTTGTGACGGGATGGTCGGTGTTGTTGTTTGGTGGTTTGGGTCAAAATTCATCTTATTATTAAGTTTTCGTTTATTTTGTTGCAGTAAAATATTGTTTATATTGACTCACACACATCTGTTCCATTATCAACTAATCCTTATCTTTCCATAACTTGTTTTATTCCAGTTGTTTATGCAATAAACGAATGAAGTCGAATTTTTTTAATTCCGAACTTTAGTAGAGTAGAAGTTTAAAGTAGCATAAAACAGAAATACTCAAATAAAGTACGAGTACCTCCAGTCTACTCTCATGTACAGTATTTGAGTAAATGTACTCAATTACTACCCACCATAAGTAACACAAACCTTCACTGACTGGTCCTGAATGTAATCACTAAACAATGTCGACGTAAAAGGTGAAGCTACCTCTTATCCTGCTACCCCAAAACGGTATCAGATAGTTTAAACTGTCTGCAGGATTGATTCGGTTGGACTTTGAACTTGTTTTGAGACACCAAATATATCTTCTGCTCTCGATTTGAAAGTCTTAATGTCTGATGGCTTTCTATATAAATGTTCCTGTCAACAAAGTCCATTAAATGATGCAAACAGATAAATAAGAGCTGACCACTAATGAGCATCGTTTGTCCACGTTTCCAGCTGCCACCTGAAAACAGTCCCAAATAAATTCACTGCTGACTCCCGTTAACCCGTTGATGTCCTGCTCCACTAACTGTTCGCCTTCTTCCTTTTGAGTCACTATGTCTTATTGAAAAATGTGACAGAACCTTTTTATAATGCGACCCAGTGGCAGCATGTATATGCTAAATAGTACGGGGGCCAAGGATGGAGCCCTGGGGGGGCACCACAGCTACCACCAATCGATAAGTACGTTTTTTTTGTTTTGTTTTGGCATATTAAAGCCCGTGAAGACTTATTCACCAGAATTACATAACTTAATACACTCAGACAAAATCTAATAAGGGTCCAATAGTTTTATAAACGTTTACCATTCATTTCCTACCAGTTCCTACACTACCATGTAGGAAATCAACCTACATGGGTTCAAGGGTTCCTAACCCATCAATAGTAAGACTCCAACTTCAGTATATAGTATTCAGAATAACTGCTGATGACGTTGTTTAGTGTTTGATGCATCAAAACATCAGTTTAACTGGCAAAGAGCCACAAAAGCCACGAAGAACAAAGTTAAGCGCAAACACAGAAGCGGTAACCACGGTTACTGCGTGACAGCATAAAAACTTCTTCGACTGGTCTTAACCGTGTCAGTCTTGGGTCAGGTTCGGACACTAAAAAACGGAATGTCTGCCGGGTTCGAGCCGGGATTTGTTTCTAGTCTCTCAGACTCGGTTGGGCCTTGTTCTAGCTTGGGAATCTGATCTTCCCAGGCGCCTGATTTTGGAAGTTTTCTGGGCATTTCCAACAAAGACGAGACCCTGGGTTAGTCCCAGCTCGCTGGAGGGTTAATAAATCTCATTTGGCATGGGAATGCCTCAGATCACATCAGAATGAGCAAGAAATCGTTGCTGGGAGGAGAGTTGTTTGGATTACCCCGCTTTCGCCGCGACCCGACCCCATATGAGTCAACTCCAAAGGCTCCACTAATAGATACACCGTTGAGGTTTTGTGAAGTCAGGGAGATCGTGCCAGTGAGAAATGTTAGATGTGTTACTGTCTCTGTAAGAAGCGCCATTGTGTTGTTTGGGCTGAACACAACATGAATAAATATGGCACTTAGCATGAGCAACAATAGTCGCCACGCTTGAGCTGACGGGGAATGACAAAAGAAAGACAAAGTAAAAAGCCAAACCTTGGCTCTGAGGAGCTTAGCGACATTGAACTTCCACGACGAGGAAAAGGTTGTCGAGTAAAGTCTGTGCGGAATAAAGCCGCTGTTCGACGCGAGGATTTTTATTTTCTTCGACAGTGCGATGTTTCCATGAGAAGCACCTTCCGTTTCTCAAGCAGGACCACTCCCGTTTCAATTTTACTGATAGCCCCATCTGAAAAGAAAAGGCGCGGATACAAAGGAGTTTCATGAAACCATCTCGTATTGCTGGGACTGAGTATTCCTCTTCTGTGCAGCAACCACTTTCTGCACTCACTTATAAATGGTCGTTCTGATCGCGCTGTGGCGGCCGTCCCCCAAGGAGGACACAGGAAATGCGACACCGATGTAATGATGGAGTGACGTCTGGTCGAGGTCTTTTATTTGACTAATTAGAATCCTCGTAGAATCTAATGGACTGTTCAGAGAAAAGGAAGTAAACAGCGATTTTGATGTACTGGTCACAGATGATGACTTATTGATGAAGTCATTATGTTGTCTTCCGTTGCTCGGGCTTTTGCATGGTTATGATGAATGACATGACACCAAATTGGCACGGCTCATCTTTGGCTAAATGATGAATGGCGGGACCCAATCTCCTGTCCAATGTGTCTTATTATCCGCCGAATCGATTGACTCGCGTTGCCAGGTGGCTCTGCTTTGCTCTGAGCTAATAATTTTAAAAAAAACAAACAACAAATTAAACATTGCCAACATCGATGTCACTTATGCTCTAGTGCGAAGATTTTTGTTGACAAGGAATCCTCTGCCAGTAAACATACATAACTGTCACGTACTACATTTTCTAGGAATCATTCGTAACCGTGAGATTGGTGCTTTATCATTAAAAAAAAAATCCTAATATGTTGAAACATGCAGGGTGAAAACAAACAAAAGTGTAAATACTATTGGTAACAATGCAAAACTATATATATGTTTAGTAGCCTCTACCACTTAATTGTATCCAAACTCAGAAGCTTATAAATGCTTAGAGTACAAAGTCATATAACTATATGCTTATAGTTTACAGTAAAATTCTGTTAAAGTTAAGCTGCTTGTATTTTACCGAAAAAAAAAAGGGTCACTATGTACAAGACATTACATTAAATGTAATTTAGAAATAAGAAAATGTCAACCTCTTTACAGTTCGAGGTTAATTACATAAAATGAAAGGAAATTTAAATGATTTTACTCAAACTGTAAAAATTGTCAGTAGAGAATACTGTAAAAGAAACTGAAATATCAATAATGTAATGTTCAATGTAGTAGATAGGGTGAATTATCGTGAATAAAGAAACGGGAAATATCTTTCTTATTTATGGTCAGAATATGTGGAAAAATCTGAATTTAACTGTGATAATAAAAACATTTAGTTATATTAAAGGAACAATTCCAATCTGTCAAAAACAAGTCATTAGTATAAACATATTATTCGGGCTAAATTACGGGAATTTTATGGTAAGAAAACATTAATAACCAACTTTAACCATTTATCCACAGCATCCCATAATTTTTTTATGAGCATTATGAGATTATTTTTTGAGACAGTTAAAAAAAAGCATTAGGTGTACTTTATTGGTTTAAGATCATTTCCTGTTTACTTAGAGGCCCATATATGGAGCTTAAGGACGGAAGGGGTTCAATTTAGTATTCAGATCATTCAGGAGTAAATTATGATTCATTTATTTTAAGTTAAGTTACAAGTCCATTGCCGGGGGGGAGTTTGTTGACTTTCATCAATCAACCAAGAATGACGGATTTTTAGGGTTGTCAGAAATGTAGAAAAGCTTATTTTTGTTTTTTTGAGGCTTAAAAACATAAAAAAGGTTTTCCTCCAATATAAGAAGTATAATCAGGATTTGTTTGTGTCTACAGAAAAAATCCATCCATCGTAGCTTCTTCTCTATTTCTCCAAAACATTTTGCAGATGGTAAAGCGACGTTGGAAAAATAATTGCGTGAGGGGGATCACTTATCATGTCCAGCTTGTTGACCATTTTACTGAAGGACTCATTACTCACGGTGTTCAATGGACACATATGTTTCTCCAAATGGAATGTGATGTCATCTGTTATTTCAGCGTCCTTGTGAGCTGGAAGGATGTGGCGGCGCTCAGAACAGGGTCGCTGTTGTGGACGTCTGATGATTCACGTTAGCAATGTTTCATTGTTCATCATATACCTGAGCTGTTTTTTCAAGAGGCTGACCGACTGTAGTTGTTGTTGTGTTTGCTTTTCAGCACAGACACAACTCTAAAGCACTCCTGGTGGATATCAGTTGCATTTCATCTTCCAAGTAACAGGTCACTATCTGCTTTGAGGGACAAACCCCCCCCTCCGGCCCCTTCAAACATTTAATTTTCTGTCTGACTGTCTGCCATCCGTTGAGGATTCGTTTCATGTTAATGTAAATCTTCTGGATGTTTTTGCTCAGTTATAAAGCGGGGTTGCGAAAGTAGTAGTAGTAGAGTAGTTTTAGGGAGTGCTTGATTTGCTTTGCAGCAGAGCATTGTATCCGCTGACAATTCATTTCAAATGGAAATATTGCTAAAAAGATATTTTAAATTACTATTAATTTTCATTCCCTGATTTTGGTCCATGGATCCTGAAAGGCCCCATTATTGTTTGTCCTGTTGGCTACAGGAGATGTCACAGCTATTTCATTAGCTTATGTATACCGTAGCATCCGACGCCGACAGAAGCATCCAAGTCCTTGATGAACTGTTAGATAGGAAAAAGTACCACTACAAATTGTGCTTAGTATTTATTTTTTGCTTTACAGTCAGTTTGGCAAGGAGGAATAAGGCTAATCCAAACAACACATTTATTTAATTCATAAAAAGGAATGCGATTACAGTTGGATCTGCTCACGCCTGAATGTTGCAGCAGTAATATTATAATGCGATTATCAATTTAGACAATCAGACAGCAATTATTTTTGGCTGCTGTCCTTTTAGCATCAGGCAGCTGTAATCCTGTCGCATTTACCCGGATTAAAAGTTTAAACTCTTCACATATTGATGTCTGATATTCTAGTTTGCTCTTTTTCATAAGAATGTGCAGCTCTTCTGACGTGATTGGTCATATTTTACGAATACTGACTCCTGTAAACGAAGGTTCTCAAGGCTTAATGGGATAATCCAGGTTGGACACGTTGAAGACTACTGTTCTTTGACGGCTATGTGTGATTGTGTTATGATCATGATATCACGTTATCCTTGGTAAGTGGAACCATTTTCATTATCCGGGCCTCATTGTGAAGGATGGAGATGGGAAACAAGTGAGTGGATGTGGACAATTTTACAAAAAAAATTAGCAAAGAGTAGGATAAAACCAGTGTGAATCATAAAAAGCTCCCGTTGAGCTATTTTACCTGAGGTAATATATAATTTATGGCATGCAATAGAAGCAAATGGCCGTACTAATGGCACCCCTAGCATAATTAAGGTCTGCATGACATTATTACACTTTTTGACTTATAATGCATTCTAATTTTCTCAAAATAAGATCATGAAAACACTGAATCAACACAGTGGTGAATCTGTAAGAGAAAGTTTTTTGAATGCTCTACGTTTCAAAGTGTCTTTTATCACTCAAAGGAATGAATTGTGAACCACCTGGTTGATCAGAATGCACCTTTAAAATGGCACTACCAACATCCTGGACAGTAAATCAGCCAACCAGGACATGCAGTTATTTTGATATAGTGCATGAAAGCCCACCGAGCCTTGTTAAAGTGGGATGTATTGGCGATCTAATAAAGAGAATATTTCTCTGAGTGTGAAATACGATGTGGGTCAGCCTGCCTAATAGTGCCTTACTTCTGAGAAAGGTGCTCAGAGACCTGGGGACTCCTCAGCGACCCTTTTTCCCACTCTGCTCTTTATGTCCTTTGGTTTCATTTATTTTAACAAGAAAAACTGCAGATCATGTTAATGATAATAGTCTGTCTCAGGCTGGTAATTCAGACAGTCAGAGCAAATTCATAAAAATTAATCGACATCTAGACCCCCTCGCTGGCGTCATCTTGCATATGTTGATAATCAATCAAATAGAGCTCAACCAAAGGAGCTTGTACCTAAAAAGATATTTGTCAGAAAGATTTTGGCTTCGGTGATGACGAAACTGCGGAAATAAAAGTAAAATGTAAGCACTGCAGAAAAACACTCATAGCACTTAAATGTAACGCCGGCGGTTTGTTTAATAAATTGCAAAATAATCACACTGCCAAATATGAAAAGTGCACAGGTGAAAAAAAGAGACAATCGTCAAGGTGCTTACGCTAAGCTACACAATATGCAAAGCTTACAAGATGATGACAGACTTAACAGATGAAATTGCTTATAGATCATGGAAGGCAGAAGGTATGGCATCCACTTCCTTCCAGACGAAAGGAAGTGTAGATCATGCAAACTCAATAAACAAAGACCACAGGTGGATTTGAACCCGAAACCTTCAACACAGCTATATACTACAACACCATGCTGCCCTCACAAATAACCATTTGATTCTGTGCAGCCATGCATCCAATGAAGATGCAGACATTGCAGGAAACAGTGTCAATATCAAAAGGTAAAACTAGTTTAAGGTGCATAATAATCAGGCTGCAGAGTATGAAGAGTGCATGGCTCAAAAGAAAAAGACCGTTAAGCCATTTCGCAGTGCAGCTCTTGCAAACAGGAACATTTATACAATATGCAAAGGATTCAGGAAGCTATAAGAGAAGAAGCTACAGATTCAACTGCATACTACATCATGCAGGAAATGGCTCACATATGTGCTGTGGAACATTGTGGGTTCAAACATCATGTCAAACCCTTACAAAAGGTGTGCTGTGATTGCTGAAATACGTTCCAACAAACTTGTGCAATTGCCACATCTGGACAATGAAGCTGTATTTGTGCTGGTCATTTCACTGCACTGATGACGAATAGAACCTGTTCAACAGATTCCTGCTGCATGCAACCTCACAGAGAAACTCAAAAATATCACAGTTTTGTAATAAATCTAGATTTTTACAGTACAGAACTAGGGGAATATAAAAAAGCCAAAAGTAAATAACTGGGATTAGGATTATGAACCGGAAGTGCACTGCACTTTTGTTGTTGTCGTGAAACCGGCATTCTTCCGCCTACTCAAGTCTTTAGTCTGATTTGCAAAGCCTTAAAAGAAGCTACGAGAGTATTATGTATATATCACTACAGAAACTACAAGGGAGATCAATAAGACTCTAAATAATTGAAGTAAATACCAGTGTGACTAGTGCAGTCCACACCACAACTGATAAACTAGAATGTGTTGACTGACAGAGACGGATTATGTAAGTTGTAAACGCTGACCTACCACGGAAAAGGAGTCTTGTCTTATTATAGTCTGGTGGAATAATTAGGGAGTGATTTACGGTTTACTCAAGGTGTGATATATACAGTGCCGTTGCAAACTGTGCAGCCCCCCTGCTGAACTATTTATAATGTCGGCAGCTATCTGCATTGCAGCAGGTCGATGACATGAGCGTAATTCTCACTCCGCAACACATTTCTGAAGAACAGCTTGATGGCACAGGCTAGCATGTGTGGCATTTTTCACAGCTGAAGAACTATTAAGAGAAGAATGCGTCCCAATGGAGCTAAAAGAAACCCAGCTGCTCGCCACAAGGAGCTGAGGCAGGAACTAAGTTTGTGCCAGGAGCCTATCTGTCAGATCCCGAAACAGCAGCAACGAGAGTCCAGTCGGAGCAGCAGAGCTCTGCACACCGCGTGGATCGATGCATCGATAAGAGTTTTTCTCTCAGGCTTCTAAGTTTCTTCTTTGACCCCTGCTACGTCCGAGGCACAGTGGGCTTTGAGAAATCATCACAAACAAGGCAGCAGATTGCTGTATTGCCGCGAATAATTCTACCAAGAAGAAATCTGATTTTAAAAATAGACAGAGTAGCAAGATTTCAGAAGAGTTTGCTCTGTTGTATGAAGAAATCATATCATTGTGGCAGCAGTATTTTCATTTATTTTTGTTGCTTTTAATTTCCTTTGTACTTGGACGACTTGATTTGGGTGTTTCCTGGTCTATTTACAGACGTGTGGTTTAAGATGGGACAACTGGCATCATGATCAGGGGTCAAGTTTGTTGACACATGTGAGGGAGTGAAATATTCTGATAGAAAGATGTCAGAACACAGAGTAAATAAAAGCTTCACGCTTGGCTGCAGACTGGCAGGAGTTGCCATGCTAACTCCAGTGGACAGCAGAAAGCAACTACAATAGGCCCCATCAGCATCAGAGCTGGACCACCTGTGCAGTTTTTTTTATCAAGTCGTGAAGTGTACCACCAACTGGTGATGACACCGGATTAAGTATATCCCTTCAGGGAAACAGAATTCCAGAATGGCAGTGGCCTCTTTCAGCAGCCTCGCAGTAAAGATGGTCCCAGAATGGTTTGAGGAACACAACAATAAGTTCAAGGTGATTACTCGACCCTCAAGATCCCCAAATCTCTCTCCAATCAAACATTTTTGGGATGTACTAGGCAAACAAGTCAGAGCCCTACAGGTTTTACATACCGGAGGTCTTGTGGAGCAATTTCTCGACAAGTCAGCGGTGTTTTGTGCAACAAAAGAGGGGAAGTACACATTATTAAGCAGTTGGTTGTAATGTTATGGGTGACTAGTATTAGTATACACTGACCTCATTTATTTATGAGTCGCAGGGCCAGAAATGTGTGCAGTCAGACCATCAAGTAAGTTCTTAACAAACCCTCCGGCTAGTGTTTGGGAAAAGAATAAAAAAGGACCACAGCGAAACTTTTAACTTTTAAACTCAGCCCCATTTTAGAAAACTGATAGAGAACTAGAAAAAGACATCCATAAAATTCCTCACAATCTTCAAAAATGCACGACACGTTGTTGAAATCGTTGTGGTTGCACACAAAAAAATGGCCGGGCTTATCCAGCTTTTCACAGATCCTAACGTACCATTATCCCAGAATGCAGAGGGCCAGCAGGGTCACATGATCTGGGGTTTTGGTTGATTCTCATTGAATGTGAAATTCATATGTATTTCTCTTTGAACAATTCCAGGGGGAATCAGTTGGAGGCTGGAAACAGTGACAAAAAAAATACACACACCCGGGGCATAATCAGGACACCCGGAGTATAATGAGCATCTGTTTATTCCTCCAATCTGTGCAGAATGTCATAAAACAAACAAACCTGGTGTGACACTTAGGATGCTCAACACATTTCTCAACAGGACTAATTCTATTTCCGGTATACTGCTATTTTTGGAAATTATGAAAATGCGGTGTCATTTTCTGAGCAAATTTCAGAAGATTAGATGAAATACGGGTTCCTAAAGGTCATTGAGACGTCACGACAGCCTCAGTGCCTCAGGGAAACAGGAAAACATCAAACATTTTTCTCAATCATCAACATTACTTTTATTAACTTTTACATATTTTCCTTTTCATAAAGAAATTTAGATGAAAATGGCCCATGGTCTTAAAAGAAAATTCTAATTTATTTTAAGAAATATATCAAATTTCACTTTGAACAAATTGTAAGGATAAGAAGAAGAAGAAAAAAACACTGATATACTTAGAACATTTTTACTTCCATGAGTTTGTAAATGCATCATGTATTTTCTTGCATGTATCCATAACATGTTATACAACCGAAGCATGTTAGCACCAGCACAGACGGAAGAATCACATCCTTTACGTAAAAAGCAGGATGTAACTTGAGGTGGAACTCAATGAATGGATAGATAATAGGGAAAATAATTTAAACAGTCTATGTTTCAGTTTCTCAATAGTTTCTGTTTTCTGTATTCACTTTTTCTCTGCAGTATTTTTTTCTAGGTATTTATAGTTTTTCTGTAGTTTCAGTTTATATGTTGTTTCATTTGCTGTTTAATATCATTTCAGTTCCTCTGTATTTACAGTTTCTCTGTGGTTTCAGTTTTTCTGTAGTTTCAGTTTATCTGTTGTTTCATTTTCTGTTTAATATAGTTTCAGTTCCTCTGTATTTACAGATTCTCTCGGGTTTCTTTTTTTTTGTAGTTTTCAGTTTATCTGTGTTTATATATATACACTGTACAAAATCCTTTGTTGAATGAATGAATAGAACACATATTGTGATCTGTAAAGAGGAACAATCTTCCACAAGATGGTCGTGTTTCCCACTAATATTTCTTAAAAACTAGCTGAAGAACTGTTAGAGACCTGTAATGTCGTGTCTTTGTAGTTTTTTGGGGATATACAAAGCTGTCCCACACGACAGGTTTTACTTTCTTTTAGCGGGAAGGAGATCGGACATATCCGACATCCGTGTTTGTTGCCTGCTGGTTCCAGTCAGACATGGAGATTCTCCCTTCCTTTTAATTACACCGGTAACATGCAGACGTGTGTGGTGTGATATTTAAAGTTTAAAGCCGTCAAAGTGGTGCCACTTTAATGCTGATTAAGTAAAAAAAAAGAAGATCCCTCCTAGAAGCTGACTGACTGATGTGACCTTGGACGTACGGCTGAATATGATCTACATGCGCAGCCACAAATCCTTCCCTCTTGTTTGAGGAGAGAAAAGAATGAAACTGGGCTTCCTCGATGATTGGCTCGTAAAGGGTGGGCGTGACGTGGGTGTCAATTCTACTACATTCCTAGGGCAAACACAAGCATCGCCCTGGTGAATCTACAGTGAATCTCTGCTCTTCATCCCCGCTGGGCCTCTCCACCATAAAAATGAGAAAACTGCCTCCATGACAGATTGGGAGGAAGAGAAGTGGCTTCCCGTCGTGATGAGGACGCGTTATTCACCCTTGGATGATGAGAGGAACTTTATCACTTCCTCCCAGGGTCCACATGGGCCACCTCACTCGGTTACTCTGATGAATGCCGAATAAATTGTTCAGCAGCAATTGTGCAAAATAAAAGACTTTTATGCTGTATATTTAAATGATTAAATTCCACCGCCTCGGTGTGATTCATAATAACTTCAAAAGTTTGTGAATTTTTAATAAAATAATTTCCTCAACTTAAAAAAAAACTGCACTTATTTTTTCATCAGTTTATTCTAATGGATGCATTAAAATTTTTCCGGAACTCTGAAAATCTAATTAGGTGGCGGCATTTTCAAGTTGGAACTTAAAGACAGAGGGACAACAAGAAGGATGAGCACTTGGTGAAAATAAACTCATTAGCAGACGGAGTAATTTGTGATCATCGTGCTGCCGGCCGGGCCTAAGACAGGCGTGTTATGTAATTATCAACAGAAACCTAAACCCCGGGGGAAAACTTTAATATAAGTTGTGCTGAAAGGCTCCATCTATCAAAAAGCCTCATTCACAGGCAGGAACTGGAGGGAAATCGCAGTTGTCAGATCGAGGGAAATCAGTGATTCTGCAAAAAAATGCTGATTGCTGACTTCAAAGATGACTAATTCCTGTGCAAGTTTTACCAATAATGATACATGTCCTCCGGGTCCCTGAGCAATCCTTTTTTCTCTCTATGTAAAGATTGTTTGCCAAACATAACAGTACTGCTGGGCAATTCATCAAAAATGATTAAATATCAACATTTAGGACTTGTAATCAATGTAATCTGACACATAATTCGATTGATATTTTACCCAGCTGACCCTGAACACCTCATGTTCAGTCATGCGGCTCCATCCTGTCCAACCAATGTTAGTAAATGCATGCAGAGTTGCCCGAATGACAAGTGCAAAACACGGCCAATAGGTGTCAACCGGCGGAGCTTGTGCTGAAAACAAATGCCGAATCCATTGTTTGCACACATTTTGCTCATTCAGTGAAGATGACATAGAACGAAAAGAAGTCCAAATATACCCAACATCATAAATTTGTTTACTCACTTGCAAGATAATCAGAGAAAGAGGAGTTCACGTCTCAAAAAAGTCCCTGGAGTGCTTAAGTGGTTACGCTGCTGCTGAAAAGACTATTTACGAATACCAGACAATAATCAAAGGCTTCAACAAGCTGGAAAGAAAGAAAAGATGCCCTTGCATATAACATCACAAAGGACATGGCTTCCTTAGCTACTCTGGAACAAAATGCTTTTAACCCTCCGGGTCCTAAGATAATACAATTATAATAATTAACCCATGATGTTGTGCTGCAAAAAATTATACACCAACATTGGCAGGTTGAAGTTATTTAAGACAATAAATTGAGGTTCATCTTTGTCATTCAAAAATAAGTCAGATGTAAACACTGCATAAAAACAATCTCAAGGTGACGGCAGCAATTTGCAGTCACTTGAGCAAGATAATCACACTGGCGAGTGTTAAAAGTCTTGGCTCCATGTTTTTTTTTTCTTCTTTTTTTTGCATTTAACTCATGACTATAGGTGCTCAAAGGTTTAGTGTCTTGCTCGCGGACACTATGACATGCAGAGTGAGAACCGAGCCGCCGTCGCCCCACACAAACTATTTGAGTCATAAAAATTTCCCAACCTTTAATAGTTAATCATCTTTACAGTAGAGAACTTTTCAAACAAAGTAAATACCCTATATTATTCGAGATAAAACTTTTTGAAACTATCATATTAATGTCTTGAATTCATAACCGCCCAGCTATACTTGAGGAAGACTCGACTCAACAACATCTCAGAGAATCTCTCAGGCGTTCTGTTCATGACCCATTCTGCAGCTTCGCCATCCAGTTAATCAACAGCATGTTCATTTCCTCCCACACTGTCATGTCCGAGCTGTCCCGTCACAAATCCTGATTGTGACAAATGACTAAACCCAGGGTGCAGCTCTGAGAACTTGGAAGTGTGTAAGTTCATTCAATCACGCCTCTCCTGTCAGTCAGAAAAGTAGGACGCCTCCCACCTACACCTTAATGAAATTAGAGTTTGTAACGGATCCATGCAGCTGGTTATTTATCCTCCTGTTTATTTTGCTTGTTTGCGAGGCGAGGGTGGGAGGTATTTTATGACATCTGTTGGCCCAAATCTGCCAGTAACCCACAAACAAGGGGAGGAATGGAGAAAATGAGCCAATATTGATTGGCGGCAAAAAAAACCAACGTACACGTATAAAGGCGCTGCTTTGAATGGCTTCTCGTTTACTGACAAGAAAAAACATCAGCTGAATTATCCCTGGCGCACACAAAAGTAGAGTGTTTCAAAATCATCCGGCTTCTCGCCTTGCAGCTGCTTTCCCCCCCCCCGCACTTGTTTGGCTGAAAGCGTCATTTAATATACTTCATATTGTACATATTTATCAGCAATATATCCCCATATTTCTCTGAAACCCATTTCATCATGTGCGCGCTGAGGGGATTACTCTCCTCAAAGAACATCTTTCCTGCGAAGCAATGCTAAATGGAAGAGCCATCGCCGGAGGTAAAATGCATGGTTGATGACGAACAAAAGTGACAAGTGAACAACAAATAAATTACATTTTAAGGAAGGGTGCTGCCATCAAGGACAAAGTGAGGCCGGGGGTAAGGCATTCAGTCGGTGACTGCGTGATACATCTCCGGTACGATGTTGTCAAGGGAATGTGTTTTAAAAAACAAAAATATTCAGCAACACAAGGACCGGATCCCAGATTGCATTGCAAATTTATGCGGTTCTTTTAAGAGAAAAAAAAAAGAAAGTACAATAGAAAGGATCCTAAGAAAGTTACGTCTCATTTAAATAATACTCTTTTCCGGTCTAGATCTTTTTTTCTGGATTATTGCACATAGTTGTTGTTTTTTTTTTACAGTGCATTGAACAAACAAAAGGAAACGTGTTGAAAGCTGCGAAAGGGCAGCGTGGGGGTGTAGTTGGTTAGGACTGTTGCCAATAAAGTAGGAAGTTTCAAATCCGCTTGGGGACTTTCTGTGTTGGGTTTGCATATTCTCCCTGTGTTTGTGTGGGTTCTCTCCGGGTTCTCCGGCTTCCTGCCACACTACAAAAACGTAAAATATAGCTGAATTTATGTCTGATTTCTTTCCACATGTCTGCCTTGTGATAAATTGCTGTATTATCCAGGGTGTTTCTCAACACTCACCTCCTGTCCAATCATTGCAAGCTTTCTTTGGAAGTTTTTTTTGTACTAACTCATAACTGAACGGACAGATTTGCAAGCAATTTTACCAAGATGAGCTTTTATCCTAAAGATAATTACATTTGGGTGACTTCCCAACCTGATCACAATAAAGTCCACCTTGGGTACTGTCGTGGCCCGGGGGAGGTTTGCGCTCTCTGAGTGTGTTCTAGTAAGAATAGTTATCATACCGTCTGCGTGGGTTCTCTCCAGGAACTCAAGCTTCCTCCCACAATCCCAAAAACATGCAATCTAATCAAGTGAATTGGTGACCCTGACCCTTAAATTGCCCATATGAGTAAATGTGAGTGTGAATGGTCGTCTGTCTCTCTTTGTAACAAATGAATGAATATCATTACATGTATTTATTTGGAGAGGACCATGGCGTCCTGGTTAGCCACAGCTGATCATCTGGTTCCACGTTTTGATTTGGAATAGGTTTTTACATGGGAGAATCTTCCTGACACATCCCTCCCATTTATCCGGGCTTGGGACCGGCACAAGATGTGGCTGGGTAGGCCATTACCGCACTTTGAGATTTTATCCAAATGTAAAGTGCATTATAAATTAAATGTATTATTATTATTATTATTTTACCACTAAGGATCTTGCCTCAGGGTCCACGCTGGATTTCCGCCACGCACTCTTTTGACTGGGATTCAAACCCAGTCACCTGGCCTAAAGTCAGGGGTGTAGCCCACTGAGCTATTCAGTTGCTAGCATTTAAAAACAATCATCAGAATTTTGTTAACAAATATATGGTGAACAGGAAGACGATGTAACTGCATCAGGATGGGAGAGATATGTCTCAGAAGTAGTCCAGTCCATAAGTAATAAAAGAATGGGTGACCTTCTCAAGGTCTTTCAGAGAAAGGAGGGGTTTGACTTTAACTGAGCGATTTATTTAAGTTGGATTTCATAATTGGATTCATAAGAGGGCCTCAAAGACCAATCAAAAATTATTGACATGGTTTTGTTAGAAAAGTCAAGTCAGTGTCAGATTTCAGTGGTAGGTATATCAGAGTATCATCAGCAAAATAATGATAGGCAATATTAACGTCAATATCTACCCCAAAGCATTACTAATGAAGAAAATGCATGATGCTACCGGAGAAACAACGTATGAATAGTTTGAGAAACAATCAACCAATCTTTCAGAGCGCCCATATTCTTCAACGCCCAGCACTTAGCTGTCTGCTACACAATCTAATTAAAAAGCATCAAGTCAGTTTCACTCCAGTTGTCTTGTCAGTGTAAAATAAATACGTTCTTAAGAGGGAGTTGAATTAACAGCCTGAGGTGGCGATAACGAAGCGGTAAAAGTTTCTTTAGCTATTTCTGTGCTGGCATTCATCCAGACTTTTCCCCCCTGATTTGCAATCCATTAGGTTTGCTGCATATTCATTACACAAGACTCGGGGCACATAATTCACATTCAGATGAACTCCTGAGTATTTCCCTCCTAAGAAATATCCCAAAAAACTGGCATTCCTTTTGGGAAACAGGTGGAGAGGAAGAGTCCATCTGCGAGATGAAAGGACGCATTTGAAGAACGCATTTGATCGCCCCCGGGAATTTTATGCAGCAGCTGCAAAAGTGCACAAAAAAGTTTTTGTTTTTTTTGGTGCACGGAAACAAAAGAGCGAAGTGAACAAACGCAAATATTTCAGCTTAAATTACAGTAGGAGCTGCAAAATGGTTAATTGTACAGCCATTGTCTTCATGGTTATACTTCCGAGTAAAATTAGAGTGACATGAAAAATGAGATGGCTGGCTCATGATGTTTGAGATGACGCATTTTTCTTCTACTGTAAAAGTCCATCAAAGGTGCAAAAGAGCGCTCTCAGCTTCTTTGTGGTGCCAGCAGATGATTCGTTTCATGCTTGGCCACCTCATGTGCTCCAGCACTCCTCTGCCCTTCAAGGGCTACTGCGAGTGATGGCTCAGATGGTTCCTCGTACAGGTTCCACTTATGCAAATGTGCATAGTGGAGTGATGAGAGCACTGGCTCTGGCTGAAAGGTTTGACCACTTGTGGTAACCACGTGGAACGCTCAGATTTCCAGAGCACTCATTTTTCCTCTCTGACTGGAAAAGTCAACACAGCAAAATGGAGGCAAGGGGAAAGTTTAAGTGAGGATGTGTTCCAGATGTAATATCCTTTCTACTTCTTCTAAGGATTCACACGTTATTGGTTCTCTCTGCCTGAAGAGGGTGAATCCAGGTTTTAGCCTCTGCCCTGCGAGTACTACTTACAGACTAACTTTCAGAAATTCTGTGTACAAGCAAATCTTAAATAAGCCAGTCAAAATCCCAGCGCTATCCTGCCTTCCAGGCCGCAAAGCTCTTTAAAATTTCCCCAAATTGCCTAAGGTAGCAGTAAGGACGGTGAAAATACAACTCCACTTTCCCCACGCTTTTAATTTCCTGAGAAGTCACCGTTAACTCAGACGGACAATATTGTGACTGGATCCTAAAGTGTTGTTACGAGGCGTGAGGGATTTATTTGTCTTTATAGCGAGAAAAGCGATCTTGTAAAACTCAAAAAAAGAAAATCAATAAACTGAGAGAAAGAAAGTGACCAAACCTTAGTTACGGTCTCGGGCGCTCCGTGCAAAACAAAATGAGACCACAGTGAGACAGCTTCACGGTCTTGAGGTTTGGAGTTTAGAGAAAGAAATGTTTGGGAGTGTATTAGGAAGAAAAATATACCAGAGGACAAGACAGGACTGGTCCTATTTTTTTTTCAAATGTTTAAAATAAATAATTCTGACAGGAGATCTCTTGTGGTTGAAGCGGTATCGTCTGCCTTCGCTAATCTGCTGGTGGATAATGGGGCATGCAGACTGTGTGACCTTGATACCAGAGAATCCTCACAGCCATCTCCCTTTAACCATCATCTTCATCTTCTCCAAACTAGGGCTGCAAGAAAAAAATGTATTCCTCTGCGATTTTTCTCCAAGATGAATGCTACAGACGAATCCTGTCCGGCAATTTTTCAGGAAATAGACCGTGCCCTCAGAATGTGAGTGAAATCCAACACAAATCACCGAAGTTCGAATGTGAATAAAATGTAACTGTCAACAAATTGTGGAGAGAAAATATTTTATACACACTTTTGGGGCCCCCCTACAGTCTGTGAGTGGAATTGCAATGAATTCTGTGTGACGGTTCTTTTGAACATGCGTGTAGACGGTACCTATATTGTGGTGAATAAGCGAGCAGAAATGCATGAAAAACAATTCAAATGTGCTTTTAATGAAAAAAGTGCTTAACTTAAGAAACCAACTATGAAATGCAGAACCAGAAAGTGTCCTAGAAAATAAAGTGAGTTGAATTCTGTCCAGCAGTTTTTCAGTAGATGTGGACAGACTTTTCTCTGATACCTATATTAGTAATTGCAGTGTTTCCCATATTAAGGCTCTACTTATTTAAGATAGAATAATCTTCTAAGAAAGAAGATGGTTTTTCATTTGCAATAACTGGAATAAGTGCTAAACTAAATTAATGAACCAATCCGTCCGGCACGCTGCTAACCGCCGCGAGTAAATTCTCAACCTGTGGGAAACACTGGTAACGGTATTTGCACCATTTGGCAGGGGCATCAAATACTTTAAAAATGCATGATCTAATTTGCGGCTCCAATTTGAGGAGTCGTTAAGTAACGCACCTGTTTTTAAAAGCCCGAATCACCACTGGCCCCCAGCATTGAGAGAAGCACTTGAGTCAGCACCGCCGGTTTCCCCGCGTATAATTAATTGAATCTTTTTAGCGACACAGTGTTTATTCTAATGAGCAGTGACTGGGCAAATTATGAGGGGGAATTGGATCACGCAATCCTCAGCGTCTGATTTTGCTCTTGGCATCCTTTGAAATCTGAGTGACTGTCTGTGAGTCATGTGCAGTTACAGTAAACTGGTGCAAACCTGCAGAATTTCTTGCTGCTGCAGTCCAAATATTTCTGTTATGTCTCACTGTCATGGGGTGCCACACGCTTCTACATTCGGGAAATGCAGCTGCTGCTTTTCATGCAGGAATCTGAAAAAAAACAGTCGCTGCGAATGTGAGACTTCCTATGTCATATTTTGTCTCCCTCAAATATCTCACTTAAATCCTCCCTTTCTGATTACGGTTCTCCAATTCCTCTTGATTGAGGGCTGTGGTTGTTCCGATACTTTCCCCCTGAGAAGAGTTTTGACAAATTCCCAGTGGATAAAAAACAACCGGGCGTTTGGGTAATATGTGGGCTGAGCTTTCTTCAGCAATACAGCTGGGTCAAGAATCACAATATGACTTTTCCTTTGTTTGGTGCCCCCAAGAAGTCACGAATGTGGATCTATATAATGCAACTTATACTGCATGTATGTGGAGATCAAGGGTGTGTTATAGACAGCAAATGATAAAATAATAAGACTGAATATTTTCAGATACGGCAATGGGTGGTGCACACTAAAAAGAATATTTAAGCCTTATATTTAATTTTTTTCAATCAGACAGACTATCCTCTTGCACACTCTGGCCACAGTTACGGCTCAGTCCATTTCTGGTGTGTAGAGCAGTGCTTTCTTATTGATTAATTAATGGAAATAAACTTTTTACTGCTTTGTGGCGGCAGATGGTCGCCTCTGCTCAGACGGTATGGATTTTGTGCTGTCTCTAAAATCTGAGAACTTTTTTCGGTTGATTTTCTCCTTCTCAGAGTTAACTTCTGATGTCTGCCGGCTGCTTTCACCACTGCTGCTGTGAGCTACGCACATATGTTGTCTAAACGTCAGACTCGTTCTGCCACGCCGGCGCATTCCGCTTAAACAGATGTCTTTTTCGGGGCTGTTACTACTTCTATTACTATCCCCCCCATCATACCTCTGCCTCATTTATACATAACGAAGGGGGGCAAAAATGGTGCAACTGAAAGTCCCTGAGTCTAAAGGCGTGAATGACGAGGATGGCGACACTGGTTTCTAACCAAGTGTGTGAAAAACCTAATGGAGACCTGTTAACACTGTCTCGGCCCATGGGTGGTCTTTGACTACCTTGATGTTTGTCCAGATGTACTTCAGAGCACGATTGCCCTACCATTGAGTCTTGTGGCCCATTCAGACCTGGTGTTTATGAACAGTTTATGTTATCTGAAATGGCCTTATGCCAAGAGTCCACGTTCACTGCTACAAAGCAAAGGTGGAGCACAATTTCAAACGTATATATTTAATAGATGTATCTGCGCTACCAGAAAATTAAAAACATCACCATATTAAAAACATTGGGACTTAGCCGGCTGCTGCTGCTCACATCCAGATGAGGCCGTGTGAAACTTCCAATAGACAGCTTTTGGAAAGTGAGAATAGTGCAGTGAGACCCAGAACTAAGAAAAACAATGAATAAGGCAAAGAGAGACTCTGGCATCTTGAGGGGAACCAGATATTGCAAATAAACACACCTCATATGGACCAAGTGTTTACTTATCGGCAGGAAACAAAGGCGATCCAACCCACTTTGAAAAATAAATGGTGCTGGGAAATAGACCACAGGAGCCCAGGTGCCTCCCCGGGCTGTACAAGCTGTTCTCCATCTTTGGGATTGGGGTCCACTTACGTACGCTGGTTAATCTTGAGAAGTTTGCCCCTTAGATTTGACAAACCGTTTGTTTTAATTAAGAAAATCTGTTTATTTAATATGTGGGTATTAAAGAAAGAGACTCTTGCAGTTCAAAAGAACCTGCCAGAACTATATTTTAACAGATGGCCCTCTGAATTTGATATTTTCATCGCTTAAGTAGGGTCAAAGGAACTGCTGGTCTTTGAGACGATTCCAAAGGTCCCCCGTAATATTACAATTAGTTTAAATGTGAGCAGATTTCTTTTAAAGCCGCCATCTGTAGATATTTTTGATCAAACGTTCTCATGCTTTCAATGGTTTGGTTTTTTCTTCCCTTAAAGCCGATTACAACTGGCCACAGCAACTACCAACAATAAGTTATAGTTTTTTTCTGAGAAATGCTAAAGATATATGCCTAAAAAACCTCCTATCCCCTGCGTTGTGCAAGGAATCCCCCTGATTGAACTCCTCAAATTAAATTTGACTCATTAATGATCTCAAAAAGTTCATATTGGCCCAACCTAACTATTTCTATTAAGTCAGTAATATGCTCCAGGATCAGATCCCATAGTGACTCAATAATGAGGACAAATACAACTAACTAGTTTTTCTGAGCTCAGGAATAAAACAAGACAGGTTTCATATGAGCAATTAGAAACAATTGGACTCAAGTTTTAAAAACAAAGGTCACTCTAGTGGCGGAATTATGCAAGCACCCTTCCCCCAAAATCAATACATGATCTATGATCTATGAAATCGTTTTGGAGTTATCAGGTTAACATGAAAGATCTGCGGCGGAGGCGGCGATGACAATTCCATAAGATCCCCAACTTTGTGGGTGTATATTAAAGAGTTCTTTGACACCTTCAACCTCCAAAACAACAAAAATATATTCCAAAACAGCAAATACAGGGGACTACCGGGTGTCATCTCCGGGTGAATGTCATGTTCTCTTGAAGATAAACTGTAAAACTTCAGACTAAGAAATGCTACTTCAGGGACGCTAACCCTGAGACGAGGATGCTTATAAAGCGCTTTATTGAAGACAGAATGTGTCGGTACAAATTCTCACAAAACATCACAAGAAGAGGAATAGACAGTATTGGATTGCGAGACTAAGTGGTGTTCCTCAGGGCAGGACATGGAATAGATGTTTATCGAGTCACCCAGTCTTTGTAATAATTGTAATCATAACCATTCGAGTGCACTCATTATTAGAATCATAAATGAGACCACACATCATCAGTATCGCTTCCTGTTTACAATCATGATTAGAAAAGTACTAAAAAAAACCCCTACAAGGACTATAATGACTCAGAGAGGAGTAGAGCCAAAAAAGATATTTCCTCACTTAGGCCTGGATAGACCAAAGAATTAAATATGAAAAACCTAGCAAAAACCCAGAATCCTTTATTTAAGCATTTACCCTCCTGAGGGACCAATCCACAATCTCAACGACCCCAACTATCGCTGTGTAAGCAGCGCGAGCGTAATGTAGCGTAATCCACGACATTAGGTGTGACTGCAGGTTTATGTCCTGCCACCCCGTCTTTAAACCTCCTCTTCGTGGACATTTGCCGGGGCAAGCAAAGCGATACACAACATTACAGTTCACAAAATTGTAGGCCTTACTGGAACTGAAACTTTTTCGCAAAGATTGCTACGTCTCAATTTCAGCCAAACAGCGGTGTTAATGTGGAAAGTTTCAGAACATCTGTCTGTCCCGGAGCACAGTGTGACTGATCCCTGAGAATGGAGGCCTGGAGACGGTACGAGAAATACTGCTGAGCTGATGGGCATCCATTTGTGCTCATTTCAGCGACAAACTTTAATTGAGACCTGGCGGTGGGAGATGACCATGATTTCCTGGGGTGATGAACTGACTGTCTCAGCTCACGCTGGCAAATCCAGTCTGTGAGCTCTACCCCTTTTTTTTTTCTCCAACGATGGCTCTTCAAGCCAACACTCGAGGCGGATTTTTCCCATTGTCAGCAAATACCAGCATGCATTTGCATCAGCCGGCTCCCGCTGAAAACGACACCCCAACTTCTGCCAGTATGCACCAGTATCGAAAAAAAGTTCTGTTCTTACGTCCAGATCATCAACCTTCAGACACCGAAAGCACTGAGACGGCAATCCATTGAAAATCTCATTATCTGAAATAAAAATGTTGGCATTGCTCCTAAATTTTGTCAGATTTTTTATTGTGTCGTAACACTTTATGAGTACAATATATCTATGAGGCTGTAGATCAAACCAGTGTTTCACCTGTGCAGGAATAAATCCTTCCACCCCATGGAATGGTGCAGGTGTTAAACTAAAAGATTTCCACAGTTATGAACCCACATGTGGGCCGAACTTAAATAAGGAATAAGTGGAGGCAACAATTGATATTTTCTAGGCCGATCACCTTTTCTTTTCTTTAAAGTTTCAAAATCATACTGAGTTATGCATTTTAAGTGCTTTTATTTTGAAGGATGACAGTGGGGTAAGACTAGTCGGCATTGTGTATGTGTTCTGTTAGTTTCTTTGAATAACCCTTAAAACTAGCATATGTGTTCTATCCTGGGGCATTGGTCGGGATAGAACCCATTCACTTTTGGAACTGATGGAAATAGAATGATTTCCTTTATTAGGGCCGAATTCGGTGCATTTCAAACGTTTACTGTTAGGAATATTTTCGGGATCTACATTATTAAGTTTGCAAAAAATTGTTGTTTTTTTTATATTAGCTGACAACAACTGACATTTTGATAAGGCGTGGAGCCGGCTGAGTGAGGCCGATCGATCTGCACACCTCTAGTAATTAGCTGAGCTGTATCACCACACATAGTTATCAATAGCCTGAGCTGCATTTGGGTTCAACAAAGAAAACCATCTCGGATGTCGTTCTCTCAACTGAGTGGGAGTCTAGCCCTCAGCGAGGAATCAAGGGCAGGTCCTCAGCTGAGGATGAAAACAAGAGGGTAAGAAGACGACACCGGGAATATTACAATGAGAACATTGAACATGATGTAAAACGTGAATGTAAACTGATCGGACGTAATATTAAAACTAGCAGGTGATACCAGAATAACTGATTATCTCATTACAACGGCACCAATGATTGGGCTGGTTATAATAAGCAGGAAAAATAAACTAGTGTGAGGATGTGAGTGACTTTGACAAGGACCAAATTGCGATGCCTAGCCTGAGCGTCTCCAGAGCTGCAGGTCTAGTTGAGTGTTCCTGGTCTGCAGAGGTTTGATTCACAGTGTCATGCTGCACTGTGATGTGGACTTGTTCAGCAGCCTGTATGTAAATTTTGGACAAATTAGAAACTGTCTCTCTGTAGAGACAGCGAGACGGTCATGCGTGCATTGATCTTTTCCCAAATGTCCTGTTGTATTAGGTGCAGGGAGCAGCAGGCCAAACCGTTACCAGACCTCTAGAATCTTTGTAAAATCAGACCTGAAAAGTCTTTGATAAGAAGCAATTTCTGTATCGAGTCACAAGTCATGTAAACTAGGCGGCTGACATTGCAATTCGGAAAGGTTTAATTCGGAAACTGAGATCCAAATACAACACAATTGCTGTTCACATGGTTGTTCAGACGGTATCTGAATCTCTTAAACTGAACTGCTCTAGGATGGAAAATGAATTTCAGAGTAAACTGATAATGAAGTTGCATTACATCGCGGCGCCTATCAAAGCGATCCGGAACCAGCCAGACCTCATTGATGCGAGTGAGGATCCAGTGTTGTCCGATCCCACAGAAGAGCCACTGTCATCATGTCACGTCTGTAAAAATGGGTCATGTTTTCACATTGCTTCCTGTTTTTGTCTCATGAATCACAGCCCTTGTTTCACACTCCAGTGGTTCCCCACGGCTGAGATTTTTCCTGCGTCCTGCCTGGTGTGGCTGGCTTGACTCATTTTAATAATGTGGTTGGCCGGTCAGAGTCACGTCTGACAAATAATAAATAATGAGAACATAAATTTGTTAAGTCAAACCCCTCCCAGAAAAATGTTAAATTAAACACACACATGAAAATGAAACATTACTTAACATTTCAGCAAACAGGAAGGGAATAAACCAAAACTCAGCTTTATTTCCAGCAGTGTATTTACGTTATTTAAGTTAATTAAACCAGTTATGGTGAAACGAATTTTCGTTGAATTTTCGTTACAGTGTTTCCCCACAACCCACAATAAAAGTGGTCCAATCCAGTCACAACCACAGATCATTTTCACACAACCGAATCAGGAAGTTGAAGGGGAAAATAAAACCATCTCTCAGCACAGTTTAATACAAATCAAAATCTTGCAAACAAAATTAAAATTGTATTTGTTTACAAGATTATGGAAAGACTAATGGACAAATTAGCATGACCGTTTACCCAGAGGAAGGTTCTAGCATGTCCGAAAGGAGGTTTAATGTTGGTGATGTTACATCATGACCACAAAAGATGACATCATAACAGACTTTCCTTAACCACTGCCAGCCAGGCCACTTTTGGAGGTTTATTGGGAGTAACTCATACAGTAATGGATGGATTAGCATGACATTTTTACCCAGTCATCATGCTACCTCATAATATCGTTTTCTTAACCCCTTGCGAGATACTTTGAGAGTTTCTACCTTGGGTAGGCCTACTGTGGTGCTTTGGCGGATGTTTGCGCTCTCTGAGTGTTTTATAGTCGTTGTTTTGACTGTTGCCTGTTTGTCAGATCGTAAACATATTGACTGCTCTCTGGACCTGTGCTTTTGGGTCCAAACCTCTGCACCCATCCAATTCAGAAAAACCCTATCACAAACATCTGAAGAAGTTAAGGCTGGTTCTGATAGAAAGATGCCAGAACACACCATCAAGGAGGTGTTCTGGTGTCAAAAGTAAATACAATAAGTGGTTTTAATGTTATGGCTTATTGCTGTATACAGGCATGTATTCAGGGCTGATCTGATGGGCAGAAAAGTTGTGGAAATATATCTTTTTACCAAAAAAAACCCCCAATGCATAGGTGACAAAATCTATAGCTGAACAATTAAATTGCATTGGTGCCTTGTGGCTTTGGTCCCACCCTAAGGTGACAGAGAAACTTTTAATCATTCTAGCGATGGCAGATCCTCCATATTTATGACAGCTGGGGAAAAAAATACGATGTTTTAAGAAAAGAAACCCCATCCACACAGTCCTTGCGACTAAAGCAGCGCAGCAGACGGACTGGACCCGGGCCTTGAGCCGATAACGTTCCATGACAAAGACAGTTTACATGCTCAAGGTTTCAGACACTTTTTATGAATCCCCGGTGGGCCGGATTAAAAAGCTGCTGTCCGTTTAGCTTCCTATGTGGCTGAGCAAAGCTGATAAAGTGACTTATAAATAAAATAACGCTCAATATAGTTCCCCTCAAAGTTGGCTTTTCGAAACACCTCTCAAAGTTTTTCTTACTGTCTAAAACGGCCAAACTAACTCCAATATAAATTGACCCGAATCTCTATAAACGTAGATAAACGCTCGTTGTTATCAAATGTTGGGCCTCGAGCTATTAAAAGAAAAGTTTAAAAAGTCCAAATCATCTTGGCTTCCCCCCAACTTATGCGAGAGCTTAAGATTTTTTTTTAAACTATTAATGCCCCTCGAAAAATATATTGATGCAAAGACAGAAATGAAGAAAAGTGCCAATCCCTGCCGGCCCTAATGGAGGATCTGAAAAGCTGACATGAAAAACCTCACGCTGTGCCTCTTGTCTACCATTCCCATAACACACTTAGCTGCTTAAATGGTGTGTCCTCCCTTTGTGAGGAGATGTGCGCCACTTTCTATCCTCAAAAGGCTTCATTGCTTCATGCCTCCCTCCCTCCAGCAGTGTATCACATTACTAATCAGATTATCTCCACTCTTCAAGAAACTCGTGGCCCTCCCCAAACTCCTCATTCAACAGACTGGATAACACGGCTTGTCTTTCCCTTCTTTTGTCCCACTGACAACTACCTTTGCTTTATATCAAGCCGCGGACGGACAGTGAATGGAAAATTGCCCGGAAATCCTCGTTATCAGGCTCCGAATTCCGACTCCAGGGGGCCTCATTAAGAGTCTAATTTGTGCCTTATCCCCCAAACGAGAGCCATTGTTTGTAACTAAAAACTGAAATAAATGAGATGATTTTTGCACAAAAAGGAATAAAAGGCCTGGGTGGATCATGGGGATGAGATAAAACATTACAATAGTGTCAAACAAGCGAGTGCTTTCTTTCACCGATTCTTAAAATCTTCCATTTCTGGTAATGTTTTCCAGATTTTCTTATACTGTTGATGTTTTTAAAAGCAAAAAACAAGATCTTTTTAGTCAGGCTTTTTAATTCAATCTATTGAATTATTTACTTGTCTCCATTGAATCAGTTCTTACTATGTTTCTTTGAGTCATTGTCATTATTTATTCTTATTTTTACTGATTATTATTACTATTAATATCTGTATTTTGTTTTTTTCTCTATTCTATAATTGTTTTATAATGATATATGAGTCTTATTTATCGTTATGATTTTTACAAAGTGTTGATGTGTTTAAAAGCAAACTTATTTTTTAATCGCCAGGCTTTTAACTAAATATTTTTATTTATTTATCGTCAACATTTAATCACTTCTTACCATGTCTTACATTTCCACATTTTATTCATTTAAAAAAATAGCATATTATTATTAATTTTATCTATTTTATTTTGACATTTTAGTAATTTTTTTTGATTTGTTAAAATGTTTTTATAGTAGTCTTTTTTCTTTTCTTTCTTTTTTTTAAATTTTTTAAAAGTTTTCACTGACATTCAATTCAGTTCATGTTTTTTTCCTTTTATATTTCCATGATTTGGTTGTTGGAATGGGCTGGGGTGGTTCGAATGGGACATTATTTTTACACTGTCAGGCACTTTGTGTTACTTTTTATATGTAAGAAAAGTGCAGCATGAATAAAGCTAACTTTCAGATTTGAGATAATTCAACATGACACTGGGGGAATTTGGGACAGTTGAGAGGTTTTGAGCAATGTTTGGTCAGAAAGTCGACCGTTCCTGCCCAAAAATGGTAAATGAACGGTTCTTAAACGGCTCCTTTCTAGTTTACATCACCAACACATAAGACAGCATTCACCCATTCATAAGTCACACATCATACCATTCACACCATCGACGCTAAGTAGACTGCGTGGGTATCGAACCCTAAATCTTCTGAAAAGCTCAGCTGAGCTTCAGCTGCTGTAAGTCTAGGACTACTGCACAACACAGATCTAACTTAATGTACCAAATAATCATCCATTGTTGTGCTTGATCGATTAAAATGTGGTCTCTAAAAGCTCTGCTTGTTTATTGTTTATTTGGTTGTTGCTCTTATTGATTGGGGTGAACATGCAGTCCTTTTCTTCTTTACTTCACAGGGTCATTTTTGAGGGGTGGAGCCTATTCCAACTGACTTTGGGCTGGAGGCCAGGTACACCCTGGAGAAGTCACCAGTTCATCATCAGAGAAAGAGAACAATCACTCCTGTTAACATTCACACTTACGGCTACCATAGAATGCAGTAAAAAGTATTGGATCCCCGTTTTTGGGTGTGTCTCAGATTAAATCGCGTCAAATCTCCAAAGAGAATTTAGCAGTCCGAGTAAACAATAAATGCATGTGTGGAATAATTAAAGTGAGCAAAATAAATCCTTCCTCTGATCCAAACCCACATGAAATCATTCTGGAGCGTTTAAGTGCTATGAAAAGTTCCGTATACATATTTGTCGTTGATTTTTAACTCATTAAATGCTCAATTTCAACTTTTTTGCTAATAAATGAAAATATGGTTCGGTTTCCGACTTAACAGCGGTGGAATTCTGATCCACTTTTCTCTGCCGGACAAATTTAGAGGAGCAAGAGTTAATGATTCGGATCCAGACTTTGACAAGACCTTCCTTCGGAGCTCTTCAGAGGTGAAATTACTTTCCTGCCGGAATCATGATTCTTGCTGCGTTTTCTTGAGCTTTGATTTAGAGATATATGACCCACTGATCTCCCTTCAGAATTTTCCATATAGAGAGAGTAAGAGTAAGATTCACTCTCTTGATTATTGAGTCATAATCCAGGGTCATACCTGAGCCTTAGCAATGGCTTTGGAACCCTTCTTCCGCCTGTCTCCTGGAATTTCTTTTGATTTTGGCATCAAAAGGACCTTCATCCTGTGATGTGACAATGCTGAGCTCTGGACCGTCATGCCGCCTGCCTGCACTGAGTCTATGTCAATAGGTTTATGTCCTTGAGATGAACACAAGAAGTTGTGTGTCTATCGCGGCTTTGTGAACACCCAATATTGATTGGGAGGCAAAATCAATAGACTAAGACTGAAAGACGGATAAAAGCCTATATTCACATGAGAAAAACAAACACGCTGCTTTGCTTTCTGGTCCTGATACACAAACCCAAAATGCTCTTGAACTGATGTCAATCTACAGGTAATCAAAGACCGTATTAAGATGCATTAATCGTTTATTTTTATTTTCAAAGGAAATAGTGTCAAGGAAAGATTTCATTCCTGTTTTACGTTGTCTATTTTAAATTGTTCCAGCCGCTGAAAGTCAGCACGGTGTGAGTGATAGAGCCCTTTTTTCTGCGGAAAATTATTGTAATCAACGTTCATTAAGCAGAATAACATCTGCATATTGTTTAAGTAGCACTTTGAATTCATTAAACCAGGGTGGCAGAGGTTTATTATGATGTACATGTTTTAGATTATTGACTTCTGACGTCAATTAATTCCAAATTCTCTTTCCATTCAAGGATTACATCACTGTAATTTAACTTATTTCTTTCAACCAGTCCAACATTAGGTTTAATTAATAAGAAAACTAACATAAAAAAATACATATTTCATTATATTCTCAGAACAATTATGTTGCACGTTCTGAGCGGGATGTTGAATTAACCATCTGCAATTTATGTAATCCAACCCTTTTTGTTTTTAGTAGTGCATTAATGGAATTCAACTTCCTTGATTAAAATACCAAATATTTCTCTTCAACAGATAAAAGTCATGTCAAGCAAACAACATCGGGTTTCAGGTTTCGTTTACTGAACATAATTATGTTGCATTTACCAACCAGTAACAAAATAAAAAAGGTTATGTTGACGTTACTTAACACAATTATGTAATTCTGTAAAGTTTTAACATATCATTTATGTAATAAATATGTAATAAAGCAATTTTCATAGATCCAATTATTCAGTTTGAACATAATAAAGTAATGAGGGCGAAAGAAATAAAGTAGTTTTGAAAAATGGTTCAAATAAAAAGTTTTTTCCTGTCTCTGCTCTCAGGTGGGTGTACCGCAGAGGATGTGTTTTTCTTTGCAAAGCTTTTATTATCGTTTAATATTGTACTCTCCCGTGGCTCTCTGGGATAATAGTAGAAAATAAAAGTGCACTGAATAACTGAAGTCCAGCAGTCTTCCCTTCTCGCCCGGGTGTAAAAAAGGCTTTCAACAGAGGCAGTGTTTGTGCTCGTCAAAGAAATGTCAACCTAACCTTGAAAGTTTGAGTCCACCGGGTGGAATTAGACCAAATATCTTGTAATTAAGTAAGTGGCTGCAGCCACTTCCCATTGTATTGCAGGTTGACCATCTGTGGCCACGCAGCCATCCAATCTCTAAGCTGCTGCTAATGGAAGATATTGATTCTGACTGTTCCATATTCAGAGAGGGAGAGAACAAATGTGAGTAAGAGAGTCAATACGGCCCACATTCGTGGCCTGCTTTTGTTTCCTTTGACACATGGAGCTATAAATCTGATGCAGAGTATAAAGAGAGGCAACAAGTCAAGATTTGAAGCTCGATCTCAAAGACGGCCCACAATCCTAAGTTTGAAAAGTCATTCATGTCATTTAAAACAGAGGCCCACAAAGAGCAGACAGGCTTTTCATTTACTGGATGAAAAAAAGCTCTAACCTTGACCATTCTGGTAAATTTACCATCAAATTTCCCCTAAAGACCTTGGCGCATGTCTCAACCACTAGACATTTTCTCTTTGTCTTCTATTTTTGGTTTTTTTTAGAAGTCACTGTGCCGTTAAAGTGTAACCTTTTCAAAGGGCAACAGAGGAGGAAGACTTCAAAGAGAGAGGGAGATGATCACCAGCATCGGAAAAATCAGTAAATGCATTGTTTGCTAATGGTGAGGCAAAAAACAAATCGATACAGCATCATATGGGAATGATTCGCATGGCAATGCTGTGTCAATATACCGACACCAAGTATAGACCTTTTTTCTCCAGTGATTGAAAATATGAATTCAACTTTTTGGCACTATGGAATATTAAAATCAATTGCTTTGCGGTCCATGACAGGCTGCATTTATCTGATGAGGTCAGCAAAGATGATGGTCAGCATGTACGAGGAAGCTGATACAACGAATGTGAATGCATAGGAGAAAGTAATCAGACAAGCACCATCTTCATTTAAAACCTGCTTTTGAACCCATTTGGGATAAAACTACCATTTAATTCAGAGCAACGTACAACAATGTTCATTCACCTACTTCCTGTTCAAAGACCTACAACCAGCAGCCCGTAGTACCGCTTTCGTTATCTGGTTAAGACCACGTAAACAAGGTATGTTACTCCAGTAAATCGTTGTTCTACGACCACAACCAAACACAAGCTCTACAGAGAGGTGAGACGGTTTCCCCTCAAACAGTTCAAGAAGTTTGAGAACAGGAAAAGAGGTTGAATTTACTGCGACTCGGGAATTTCAGTATCAATAAGTTCATGTGACTAAAACAGCTCATTATCTGACTGAAGAAAGGAGACAGTCATCTCACGTTCTCCACACTAGAACTGTACTGTAGACATGTAATGGTCCAGTCACCTCACGTTCTCCACACTAGAACTGGACTGTAGACATGTAACGGTCCGGTACTCCACGTTCTCCACACTAGAACTGTACTGTAGACATGTAATGGTCCAGTCACCTCACGTTCTCCACACTAGAACTGTACTGTAGACATGTAATGGTCCAGTCACCTCACGTTCTCCACACTAGAACTGTACTGTAGACATGTAATGGTCCAGTCACC
>VRLP01004300.1:0-50943 GCA_009660295.1 Lophius piscatorius | reverse complement strand
CCTCCAGACAAGCGTGGAGAGTTGACAGGGGAGATGATGATGACGATGAGGATGGAGAGGCTGCGGAGGAACATGTGTCAGTTTTTATGTAGATTTGCGTGTCATCAGCGCAGCAATGGAATGAGAGTCCATATCGACTGATGACACGGCCAAGGGGGAGGGGCATGTACAGTATGAAGAGAATGGGGCCAAGGACTGATCCTTGGGGGACCCCACAGGTGACGGTGTGTGTCCGGGACCTTGAACTTCGGAGGGAAATGTATTCTGTTCTGTCGGTGAAGTAGGATTGAAACCAGTTTAGGACGGTGACGGTGAGTCCAGTGGTGTGATGTAGGCGGTGTAGGAGTATTCCAGGGTCAACTGTGTCGAAGGCAGCAGAAAAAAAAAGGGAAAATCAAGAGGGAAGGTGAACCAGCATCTGCTGCCATCAGAAGGTCATTTGTGACTCTAAGCAGAGCTGTTTCTGTGCTGTGGGCGGAGCCAAAACCAGACTGAAAGGTTTCAAAGAGGTTGTTGTATTTGAGGTGGTCCTAGAGGTTGGCAGCAATTACTCTTCCAGAACTTTGGAGAGGAATGGGAGTTTGCAACTGGGCCTGTAATTAGTAAAAAGTTCTGGATAGAGAGTAGGTTTTTTGAGGAGTCATTATGGCGGATTTTAGGGCAGATGGAACAAAGCCTGCCTGGAGGGATTGGTTTATTACAGCGGTGATCAGGGGACTGATGGAAGAGATGTTAGTTTTCACTAGGACTGTGGGAAAGGTGTCAAGGGAACAAGTTGAGGGTTTCATCGTCCTGATGATAAACTCAACCTCTTGCTGTGAGATTTCTGGAAAGCACTTTGGAGGCTGGGAGATCTCAAACTGTGAGTAAGCAATCTGCGTAGAAAGTGTAGAAAGTTCTACTATTCTGGAGAGCTTACATTGGTCATCATAACAGCTGTTTATCCATGTGGGTTGAATCCAAAGCAACTGGTCTTCTGTTTCGGCTTGGAGACATTTCACCTTTCGTCATTTGTTGCAGATTTGTCTTTTATAAATTAAATTTGATCGATCTAAGAGGGTTCTTCAGTTAAGAAAATAGACCGTTGACCGACTGTACAGTATTTATCATGGCGACCTATTATTTCCTTGTGGGGAAGAGAGAGCTGAGTTTTAGGACAAAGCTCTCACTTTACCTGCTTGATCTACATTCCAACACTCACCTATGGTCAGGAACTCTAGGTAGTGGCCGAAATAATGAGTCCCAGTAGACAAGTGGCTGAACAGATGTACACTTAGAGATCAGATGTGGAGCCGAGACATCCAGAGGGAGCTTAGAGTAGACGATGGCCCTTTTTATCGAAAGGAATCCATTAAGTGTTCCTTTTTTGGTATGTCCGACTGGAAGGAGACCCTTTTGTAGACCTGTTGTAGATCCAGAACTCTTTTGAGGGATTATATCTCTCTCCAGACCTAGGAACAAGTATGGAGTACCTGGTGTGAGCTGGAAAGTGTTGTTGAGAAGAGGGATGTCTGGAACACCCTGCTTGCAACCTGTTGAGGCAAAAAAAAGATGGATGGATGGATGGAAAGGTGGATTGTGTGGGGCTGAGAGGGTGGAGCAGTCGTCCCTCAACCTGGAGACCAGGTTTCGAGCCCAGCCCCTGACTCAACAAGCCGTGGGTCCTTGAACAAGACCCTGAAACCTCAGCTCCATGGGCGCTTCACAGGCTCTGCCCCCTGCTCCCTCTGGGATGGGTTACATGCAGATATTCATTTTACAAAGTTGTACTGTGTGTATTTACTCTGTAACATCTGATGTATAAAGGAAGATTATTATTATTATTAACACCCAGCATTGAATACGCTCCACATCCCTACAATCATGCACAGGAATGGTTGCAGAAAACCGATGGTTTGTTGGATTGGTCTTCTCAACCTGCCTCCTCCTCTCCACCCCTCCCTGCTCCTATATCTGCACATCTTCCTGTCAAACCCGCCATCCTTTCTCCCTCCTGCTCCCTCATTAGTCCCTCCTTCTAATCACTTGACCCCCCCACCCCACACACACACTCACACACACACACACACTTTCTCCCACAGAGGTTCCTATCGACTGTCCCTCCAGCAATTTGCAAATTAAAGCATATTTCAACCCAAGGAATCCACGTTGACACAATAAACTGCCGGGCTCCCCCAATTCTTCTCCGGCTTACACGCAATGTATTTTTATTCAAGTGGGTGAGTGTGTGTTATTAGATTATATTAAAACAGCAAGCCGCTGGGTTATACAAGTTCCCATCCTAATATAAAGCAAGTCAATTTTAAATCTTGTCCTGTGCGTCCTTTTCCCCCTCCTTGTTTGTTCACTTCCTCTTTCTAAGTCTAACTCTCACCCTCTTTTGCTCCATCTTCTCTCTTTGTGCCTGAGGAGATAGATACAGCAGCTCCCCACATGGTTTTATCCCTTTATCGCCTCCTCTCCCCTTCAGTGCTCCTTCAGTGCTCACTTCCCTTTTCGTTGCATTCTTCGTTCATCCCCACATTTCTTCTCTCCCTTATCATCCCACCTCCCCCTGTGCAGCTTCTTACGCCTTCTCAACTTTGAAGTTTCCCAGCAGCAGTGTGCCAAAAGAAGCTGGGCTTGCTCTGCGGTTTTGAAATCTTTCGTCATTCGTAGATGTTTGCTTTTTATATTGTATGGGGTTAAGTTTCCTGGAGTTAAATCTCTAAGGGTTACACACTTCTTCATGTACTCAAACAAAGGAAACTTGCTAGTTCTTACTTTTAAAGGAATTCATTTTTTTTATGGAATTATTGAATTTTGGCCTAATAAACATGATTACATTTTGTAGGACCTGCATAAAATTCAACAACTTAACATTCAAAAGATTCGTTCAAGTTGACATGAAATTATACGATTGAGTTCCCTCTTCTGTTTGTTCTTGTTTCGTATTCACCCAAGATGCCGTATGGAAATTTAATTTTCTGTAGCTGTTCATATTGTTTACATTCAACAGGTATTCTCTTCATTAATTAATTACATCATTGAAAGTATTTCAGAAATATTCAGTCTTTCAGCATTAATCAATTATTTTGGGCCAACTTAATCTATTTGGGTCAAATATTCTAATTTAGTAACTTTGGTAACTTAACTACCGCTAAAGTAGTTGGAATAACTATATTAAATAAACTTGGACCTGATCCAAGTAATTGAGTTGAATCAACCCAGTGCCAGAGCTGTTTCAGTGACAAGAGCTGGACCTACACAATACTAGGCAGATGGTTACAATGTTATGGCTGATTATGGCATATATATGTATATATATAGTCGCAGACAGGCCCGTCCCTTCCTCTATGCAAAGTATGCGCTGCTTAGGGCACCCAGCTCGAGGAGGGCAGGGGTTATGCATTGAGGTCACAAGGTGTCACACAGCCCCTAACCAAGACCCTGAATGAAACGTTCATCTGCTCTGAGGAAGAGAGAGAGAGGCAGAGAGAGCGCGAGAGAAAGACCTGCAGAGTTCATCTGCAGGTGTGTAAATATAAAATTCTGAAAGTCAGTTATTTTTTTCTATAATTCCCCTAAGGTTCCATTACAGCACTGGACAGAGAGAGGAGGAGAGTCTCTGCTTCAGCATGTTCTGGATATTCATTCATTCATTCATTCATTTTCTGTTACGGCTCACACTGGGCATCAATGAAGTGGATTTTCCAGCAGTAATCTTTATGTCAGTCTTTGCCGTCAGTCACACCTTTCTCTTCACTCTATATTTTGGACATTTTACCTACTATTGGCTCTTTTTTAGTTTCATTTCAGTGGTTAAACTGAAACATGGAGAACCAGGACCCGGACGATGAGAATCTAGACAAGGTCATGACTTTGTGTTTATGTAGTATTATTTTATTGTGAAGTTCCGTCATTTTGGTCTAGTTTTACATTTCCTCTCATGTTTTCTTTGTGTTTCCTTTTTAGTGTGTTTATCTCTTTATTGTTCTTCATTTCCTTATTCCTTCTTAGTGTAGTCTTTGTGTGTTTCACTTGTGTTCTTTTCCCTCTCTGTGTCTGTCCTATGATTCTGTCCCTCTTGTGTGATTGGTCATTATGTTCACCCGTGTTTCCCTCCAGCTGTGCCTCACTGTCTCCTTAAATCAGTGTATAGCCTGTCCTCACCTTTCCTCGGTTGCCAGTTCGTTATCTGATGTTCCCCAGTGTCATCACGCGTCATAGCCGTTTCCCAGTGTGTTCTCAAAGTAAGTTGTTTCCTAGTGTTTGTTATTTCTGTTTGCTCCCATGTTTTTAATTTGGATTCAATTAAATATTTTTCTGCACCTGCTCTGCCTCAGCTGACCTTTGTCTGCACCTGGGTCCAAGCCTTGCCCCAAAGAAAGTTCGTATTGACAGAGACGAACACTCAAACAGTAAAAATAATAATTATATTATTGTGGATATTATTATATTATTATAATTTTCTTGATATAATTTGTCGATCATGATGATATACTTAATGAATTGTTGATAATACTATTTTTTTTTGTTATTAATCCAAAGCTATTCTCATAATACTTTATTATTATTATTATAAGAGAACAAACAAAAACGGCTGGATTATATATCAATATATTTTTAGATTTACATTTTTTCATAGGTTTAAGTTATTATTGCTGATTCTTCTGAAATTGAAGTAAGTTACTTATGTTGAAGGACTGGCTGCTATTATTTTATTATTCTGATATTTATTTTAGGTTAAAGTTTTTATAATTGAAACATATATTCATTTTGTGATACAGATGTATTTATTTCAGATTTATTTGTTTGTGTTAGGAACTCTTCTAGTGTTTTGCTCGGACCCAAATGCAGACGCAATACGCAATAGAGCAGGTGCAAAAATATTTATTCTTAAACCCAAAAGGGCACGAGGAAAAAACAGGAACAAAAACATTAGAGATAACTCACGACACACTGGGAAAGGTTGGGACGCGTGACAACACAAGGAACATCATGCACAGAAGGGAAAGTAAGGACAGACTTTATACACGGACGTAACGAGACAATGAGACACAGCTTGAGGGGAAACACAGGTGAGCATGATGACCAATCACATGACAGACACAGAGGGAGAAAGGAACACAAAGGCTTGACAGTTTGTTCCTTTATGTTTATCGTTATTGCAGGTCTAGGCCACATGTTCGATATGAAATATTTTTTGTCGGTGCTCACACTTAGAATGGGACATACTTTATTGATCCCAAGCTGGGAAATTAAACAAATTTTTTTTTCCAATAAACAATTAATAAATAAATAAATCCTATTTTTTTTAATTAAGAAATGTACACGTACAAACATGCAGTTAATTTTCTCCGTCACATGATGGAAATGAATGTCAGAGGTAATAAAAGAGCCAACTACATATCAGCATCAACTGAAAGGATTATAATTATAGATTTAATGTCTTCTCTCTCTAACAGTGTCATAGCGTTATGTAAGTCATTTACTGTTAGCTCCAGCACTTGAAATGTGTCTCGCCCACACGCGTGGCGGCGGATGTTATATGCATTTGAATGGCGAGTGAGAGTCAAGTGCAGGCTCAGCCGTCAGCAGGGAGAAAGCATCGTGTTGAATAAGGAAACCTTCAGCGCAGACTATTGAAACAGCTCAGTGTAGTTCACAGCTCGGCTGAGAGTCTCTAAGAGTCTTGTCTTTATAAAGCCTCTCTGCAGGCTCCGGCGCTGAACGCCGCCACGTTAACGCCATGTCAACAGTAATGGTCCCTGAGAGTCTTTGACGCTCCAGCCGCCATGAGAAGCACATTCCATTCACTGAAACTGGCAGCAGAAAGAAAGCGTTTTACAATTAGAGCAACCTCTTAAAAATATTTTACTAGATTCACATTGAATGGCCAACTTTTGGACCTAAAAATAAATATAGACATGAATACAAGCAATTTCTACCTCTAAATCCTTCTACTGTGATTTTGGTGACATTCCGTTTAGGTTTGTGCGGGAGCTGAAGACAATTAAGCCGACAAAACATTTCACAATATAGATTTATATATTGTGATCTAACTGTCATCAGAAGGATATTTGAATTACGGAAGATCACGCAAAGAAATTGAAGAGTTAATTAACTACGGCTGTAGAGTCCAAAGTAGCAGTTTGTCAAAGGCAAAACATTTCTAAATGCTCATGACAGTAATGTAATCTTTGTGTTCAATGTGTTAATCTACACAGGCGACATGAGTATAAGACAAGCGGTTACCACAGTAACACCTGTGTGACGGCGTAAAAACGACATGTCGTACTTGGGTAGGGTACTTACTGGTCTCTTCAACTCGATCTGGCTCAGACAGAAAAATAAAGCATGAGCCGCGCTCTAGTAAGTTTACATCAGCGGAGGTCTGTCCAGTGGAACCACGAGCTAGAGGTGGATCAAGTTCACTTCATTTTTTTTAAAGTAATACAGTGCAAAGCTATGTTGGTTGCTGTGCTATAAGCAACAGGGTGAAAATACTCACTATAGTTTCACACAGTTTCATCATGATAATGTGTGTAGCCTGCAGTCACGTGATTACAGCACTAACTAACATTACTAATTTAGTAGTGGGAGACTCCATAGGTTTTCAGTAATTGCATTGACCAGACCCTGAGCTCAGTGCAGCAGCAGTTCTAGGAAATTTTTAAAATGTATTGAGAATGTATTAATAATAAATTTTAAAAAGGAATGGGCAACCTTGCAGGAACATGCCTGTTAATGGTCGGCCTCTAATTTTTCAGAGCCTTTTTAGTAAAGTCAGCTAATAGTAACAATTACAAACAAATAGGACCCTTACTTAGCTAATATTTTAAGTTAAAACTAATAAATAGTCAGATATTGCAAGCATTGCAATAAACATTCATAAATGAATATGTATTAATGTATGGTATTATAATTGTAATACAAGCTTTGTGTGTGTGCGTGTTGGGGGTCACACAAGCTGAAACCACCTGTGGTTACTACACAGTTTGAGATTTACAAAGTTTAAGTAAAAAGACTTCATACGTTAGACATCAGGATATGTAACAATATTAAGGTTTCATGAAGTGTTTCAGCTGCGCCCCGGTCTCTGCCATTCAAAGACGCGCTGCGTCTCATCCCAGCAATGGCTCAAAACTCCGCCACAAATACACTCCTGGTCTATTTCCGACGTTACAAAACTGTGCCGCGGCTGCAATGCATCGGCACATGACCGCAATGTTCCCAGTTGAATCAAGGCGTCGGAGATAAGGTGCGAGGCTCAGACATCCGGAGGGAGATTGGAGTGGAGCTGCGGCTCCAAAGGAGCGAGTTGAGGTGGTTCAGGCATCTGATCGGGATGCCTCCAGGATGCCTTTTGAGGTTTTTCTGGCAGGCCCAATTACAAGCAGACCCCTGGGGTAAAACCAGACCTCACTAGAGGGACTGTAGCTCAACTGGCCTGGGAACACCTCTGGATCCCCAAGGATGAGCTGGAGAGGGTTGTATGGGAGAGGGAGGTCTGGAAAATCCTTCTTTGCCTTTGGCTATTGTGACCCGAACACATTTACACGATGGCTGGATAGGAGTCCTCCAGCCAGGATACTTGTGTTTCTCATGGCCCGAGATAAGATTTATGTTTATATGTGCATAGAACACAAAGACACAATATTCCAAAAGCCAAATGCCTGAATAACCAGAAAACTGGTCTGCATGTAAACACACTCTCTTTCACCAGTAGGGCTATGATGTTGTCCTCAGCCCGGCCAATCTCTTATGCAGGGGACTGGCAGAAACCTAAGCATGCCCGCTGTGCTAGAAAAGAGGATCAATGGAGCAGATCATAAGCTGTTGCCCAAAAGCCCTTTGAGAGTGGTGCTATCGCTGGTATCATAAGCAGGTATTTTGGGTCATAGCTGAAGACAACAGATCAGGGATCTTTCTCAGTAGGTGGCAACAACCAGCACGGCATTCCATGGTTTTTCTTAAGGCTGAGGAGAAGCCAAAACTGACTCCAAACAAGCAGTGGGGCTACTGGGAACTGCTCAGGACTTGCAACTTAAGGTTGACCTCAGGAGACAGTTCAAGTTCCTAGACTCCATAGCAGCGACGACATTCAGTTCAATGCTGGCGAAAACTGGTAACTGGAAGGCTGCCGAAATTCACACAGAACAGATTTCTGTTTACTCATGTTCCACTTTGCTCAACAATACTCAAGCAACAAAATAAAATCTATGTTCTTGCAAAATATAAAGTACTTATCTGTGGGCAGAAATCTACACTGCGAGTGAGGCATAAATTTAACACCATATATGCACAGTAATCCAAGATAAGACGCTTATTTGTAACAGTATCATCTTTAATCCGGGTAGAATCTTTGGGTTTCTCAAAAGGCGTGTCTAAAATTGGGATAAGTGTTTACCCGTGCACAAACACAAGGATGGGAAATCGAAAAAGCCTGATAATAACCAGAACACTAATGAGCATGCAAACACAGTCACCTGTGTTAAATCTGTTTGCCATCTTCCCTACACCAGATGGAAGACAAGCAAAGCTAGTAGTGAGCAGAGCTTCAGGAGGAAAGCTAAATATTGTACTCAAATTAACCAGGTGAAAAAGGGTGAGACTCTGTGGAGCTAGATTTGAAAATATGAAAAACCCCAAACCATATGGATTGAAGATGGCGTTGGTATGATCCATAAACCAACATGATTTTTGGGCTTCAGGGGCGACAATCATTCATTCATCAATCACACATGACAGAGTAGCCATTGGAAGCACACTGGTGTTGAGTATCTTGATCATGAAGGCTTTGAAATGCATGTGCTAGGGTTCAAACTACCAACAATCCTATCGGTGGAACTTCTGGGCCACAGACACAGCCACTATGAAACACGTTTTTTACAGCTTTTATAATCAACGTCCAAATCTATATTTGAATAGCATGAAAAGTCAAATATATATATTTACAGAAATACTTTAATACTATATGTAAGTAGATAGACGAACATTTCTTGCCAGATCTTCACAGGCCGACACACAGACACAGACAACTGTGATGCTCTACGGACAGTCTAGAGGAGGAGAACCTGGGGGGAACCCAAGCAGACATGAGAAGAACATGCAAACTCCACGCAGAAAGGCTCAAAAGTGTATTTGAGCCTGGTACCATCTGTGCCACCAAGCTAAGAAATAGCATTCCTAAAAGTCACAGAGAACCTCCTTCTTTCTGAAGGTGTCTTGCCATCTCAACATCCTCAACCTTCTTGACATCATCATCAGCCACACCATCCTTCTCTCCTGCGTGGAATCTTACCTAGACATCAGCGGCGCTGCGCTCTAACCCTTAACCTAACTCCTGGATTAGGTCATATCTCCCAAACAGACAACCATTCATCTGCATCAAGAACTGCACCTCCTCCACTGCTCCCTTGTGCCATTACATGCCTCCACTCTTCTGATGCCAGTACATCACTGAAAACCAAACACCGGATCCGGGTTGACAAAATTGTCTCGGTAGCTTGCCACTCCATCTGGAAGTATTTACCCAAAAAAATCAGAGACTGCACTGACCCCTCCATGACATATGTTCAAATTACTACTGCGTTTAATCAGTGCTGTACAATTTGTTGTTATTTCTGCTCTTAATATTTATATTTCAATATTTGATATTGACATTTTTACAAGTATTTTCCTCTCCTGTACCTTTATAGTATTTGAAAGACTCTATAAATGAGACACATTATTATTATTATTATATTTATAATTATTATTATTATTATTGTTATTATTATTGTTATTATTATTATTATGCTCATATTTTTCTACTAGAGCAGAGTCATTTTCAGGCAGCCCTCAGCCTGTGCTGATTGGTTGATTCATGGCTCCGGGAGTTGGTTATTGAATGATGACAGTGGGGAGGAACACCGGTGAGCAATTGTGTGTGTGTGTGTATGTGTGATTGTGTGTGTGTGTGTTTGTGTGTTCTAGTGTATGGCATCCCAATCCGAAGGGGCTACTGGGAAAACACTTTTGGGAGCGAGAGTGTGTCTTTTTCACACCTCACTAAATGTCTCTACAGGCTCTTGTGCATCTATACGTTTGCGTATCTACACTTGCAGGAGACCAACACCGGGAGCATCTAGTTTTGATTGACGTCATGTAATCTGTATTCCAAACTCACACTTCCCCAAAAATCAACTCTTTTGAGTTAATGTCAAACTCGGAGATCTTAACTATAACAGTTCAACAGGTTGCACTCTGCTGACACAGGGGAAAACTTCACCATGAGGGGTTTAGAACCTCAAAAAAACGGCCTAGGTCCCGGCCTATATCTGAAGAAAACAAAGTCTGTGTATTTGCTCTTCTGTGTATCCAGCTGTGGATCAGCAGGGAGCAGACTGATGAGCTGAGCTTGATCTTATTCATCATACAATGTCCGCAAAAGGCCAACAGCCTGAGGAGCGGATGAGAGCCGTGATGGAGCCGAGGCCTCGACACAGCAGCCTGCAGAACAAACTGATGTGATGTGGAACATCTGCCTGCTGGCTGATTGTTTCCATTGGAAACGCTCTGTTGACGTTAGTCAGTCATTCAGAGCAGAGAGATTCTCAATATTATGAAAAAAACCTTAACCTGTCCTCAGACTGACCACTGAGGGGTTTAAGTGGATTGGAATGGTCACCTTTGATAAATTCGTAAATCACTGATATAAACCTAACATGCACCTACTACGCAGAGCAATAAAATTGCAAAAACTAAGCAGAAGCCTGATGGACCTTCAGGCGTGACCAGACTGCAACCAGTCATTCCTAACCCTAACCCTATGGGTTAAAGTGCATAAGAACGGTGTTATGGTGCCTTGATGAATAAATAAATAAATCTGATAATCAAAGAGAAAGTCTCTTTGACCAATGTTACCCAGGGAAGACAAGAGGAAGAAAAGAGAATGGAAGAATTGTGACAAAAATGTCAGAAAACAAACCAGGACCAGAAACTTGTGGTAGTTAGGTTTTTTTCTTTCTTTTTAACATTTTCACTGAGCCCCCAGCTTCACCACCAAAGGAACATCAAAAGAATTCTTTTAACTTAGCCCCCAGCTGGTTTTTCCATAAACATGCTCACAAACAAACAACCAAACAGACAGACAAACAAACCTCCCAGTTTTAGGAAGAACATGACATCATCCAACCAAGATCCAAAAGAAGGTGCTAGGGGAGGTTTCCACAACAGCAGAATTTATCTGTGTGCGATCAGAGATGTGAAAGCAATCACACGGAATCCACTTTTCATAACGTCTTCTGGTATTTGAAAGTGCTTCAGCGTTGCCTTCTTCACGGGCGTTGGAAAAAAGAAACTCAGAGTAATAATAGATGATGACAGACGTGCATGCATTATTCTCTTTTAACCCTCTAGGGGTAACAGCGAGCACATAGAATAGAATAGAATACAATAGAAAAACATTATTAATCCCCAGAAGGGGAAATTAAGTCGTTGCGGCAGCTCCAGCATACAGATGTTATAAATAGAAAATACACTTTTAAGTTAAAATACAATGAAGTACAAGCAAATACAAAGAAAAAGGAAAGAGTCCAATCTATAATGGCATATATAATATAAATTAAAACAGTCCAGTTATAGATGTGCAACAGTTGTCCATGTGAAGATGTGCAAAAGTGCTATTAAAGGAACACACATGATGTGTAGTCAGTGGATAATTATGATTATATGCAATACTAGCGAATCACCCATAACATAATCACCATTGACATGTGAATAATACCGTCTATTATTTTTATTGTTTATGGTGAAGACCGTCCACGACAAAAGGCTCCCACCTACAATTGACCCATCAGCATCATAACTGGAACACAGATTAATGGATGAAGGATGTCTGGTCTGATGGTTCAGGTCCCCTCAGGTTCAATGCTTTGCACCATGTTCCGCTGGGAAACCTCGGGTCCGACCGTTCGTGTGGACGTAACTTTGACACGCCGTTCCTACCTGAGCATTGCTGCAGACCACCTCACCCCTTCAGGGAGACGGTATTCCCCGATGACAAAAGCCTCTAAAGATATGGAAAAAATGTACTTCTTTGAACTGTGTAGCTGTCACTAAATTGTGGATATGCTGCAGGACATGATTTGTGCTCAATGTCGTGGCAGAGGAACGCTTAGCAGGTTCTCGCTTCAGATTTCGCGACTGTTCATCACAGTTTATCTCTGACTGATGGCGGCAAACATCCCCGATGACTGATGGAAATTGGCTTGTCTAGTTACTGAGTGCCTGCCAGTCTCCCTGAGCTGCTGTCAAGCCCTCCTGATGGACGCCACCAACACCAACATTAGGAAGAACCTGATCCTGTTGGAGCAAACAAAGTATCCCCGCCGGAACCTGTTAATCAAATGCAGACTGTGTGCAGAGGTCCAGACAGGAGCGTCTTATTTTATCCTTCACCTAAACACAGAGCTGTGATTATGTTGTGTTGATGCGTGTTGCTGTGTGTTGATGCGTGTTGATGCGTGTTGCTGTGTGTTGATGTGTGTTGATGTGTGCTGATGTTGTGTTGATGTCTGTTGATGTGTGTTGATATTGTGTTGATGTGTGTCGATGCGTATTGATGTGTGTTAATGTGTGTTGATGTTTATTGTCTGTGTCCTCTGTGTGTCTCCTTCTTTACTGAACATGTACACCATCACAATGTCCTCTGGGGTTAAGCCCCTCGGTTTTGGTATTAACGATTGTGGACAATGACAGACGTGATTGAAATAGATATAGATGGAGTACACTGTCAGACATAGCATTAAAAACACCTACTTAATATTGTGCAGGTCCTATGATGCTGCTTTAACAGCTCTGTGATGTCAATGTGTGTTCTGACACCTTTCTATCAGAACCAGCAATAACTTTCTCACCATTATATGCTCCAGCAGATCTTCTGTTGGATCAGACGACACAGAATAGTATTCACTCCCCAGCGTTTGGACCTGTTCTAGTCCATCCTTCATTAGTTCGCTTTGGTAGGCTCTAATCTCTACGGACCAGAAACATCCAACAAGACCTGCAGTTCAATGTCGTCTAACCATCACAATCTGGTCGTAGTCAAAGTCTCTCAGATCGTCATGCTAGTCCATTTTCCTGCTTTCAAGATCAACCTGCAGGACAAAACTTTGACTTGTTGCTGATTTTGGAATTTTTTATTAAAGTAAGAATGGTACCAAAATGCCTTTCTGAGTTTTATTGAGAAGCAAGCATTTTCAAATGATCGGACGGACACACCGAGAAGAAGCTTTCCGAGGTTCCTTGGCCATGTGTGGTCAGGAGTGAGGGTTAAGACAACGTTTTATACCCGGTGAAGACAAACAGACAGGATCCCAGACAGATGTCCATGTCTCTCACACAGAAATATTCCCATACAGAGTTTAATGTGTCTCACCCAGGGACCACCAGAACATAAACTTTTCCAGTAGTGACACACAAAACTAAACTATTGTTAAACAGTTAGCATAGCATAGCTCATATATGAATAAACACGGGAAATAAAATCTTTTATTTGCCTCGATCAGTCTCCACTGATCAGCTATATATCAGGTTATATTATCTTGTTACCATAGTATAGTCAGTGGATGGGATATATTATATCTGGTTACCATGGTTGCCTGTCAGTGTAATGTCAGAGCAGTTTTTACAGCAAAACGGGTCACAGACAATATTAGGAAGGTGGATATAATGCTATCGCTGATCAGTGTTTCTTTTTTTACTAGGAGAGATTTTTGGACACATCTTTTCACGATCGGTATTTAAATTGTTAATCGAATTTACCGGTGATACAAATAAGCAATAATAAACACTGTTTGTATCTACATCCAGTCTTTATACCTGGAGATATGACGATATACTGTTATTATTACTCTTCCTGTCTGTCTCCATCAGCACTACAAAGCTAAGAGAGTTTGTACTAAACTCTTTATCGAAGCCTCTGATATATCTTTCATGTCCGTGGCGGTGCAGGGCACTAACGCGGAGGTAATCCTCAGTGATTGAAAAGCGTTCTCAGAGCATGGCATATACCCGCTGAGCATATGATGAGATACTGAGGAGATAGCATGAGATTCTGGGAGAATTTTACCCCATTCTGACACTGAAAGGTCACCAAGAAGAAATATAATGATGGCAGGTGGCTCCTGCTACACTCGACTGTCCTGAAGATTACTTATTTGTACTACAGTCATCGCATATGTAAGGTGGATACACCAGTCAGCCAGCTCTGACCGGTTGAGGCATGAGCTCCAGTAGACCTCTGAAGGTTCTGCTGTGGTATCTGGTACCAAGACGTCAGCAGCAGATCCTTTAAGTCCAGAGGTTTTGAGGTGGAGCCTTCATGGACCAGACTTGTTTGTCAAGAACATCCGACAGATGCAGGATTGAATTGAGATCTGGAGAACCTGGAGGCCAAGTCAGCACCTAGAACTGGTTGTTGTGTTCCTCAAACACTCCTGCAGTGATACAGGGAACATCATCCTGCTGGAAGAGAACACTGCCATCAGGGAATACTTCATCACCACCAGTCTGTTTAAATATGGGAGATGAAACAAAGCCATAAAAAGAGTAGAATTTTTCAAAAGAGCCTAGCTGTTGATTCATTTGCATATGTGCAGACAATTGCCCCCAAACTGCTTTACTCAGCCTTTTGTGCTTGGTTCAAAGGTCAGATTTAAATTTGTCAGGGATCAACTCACTATGATGATGAAGATGATGCCACAGTGAACTCGATTAACCTGCTGGCTTAATTATATCATCAACAATATTTGTTGATTTACCTCTGCTTTTCATACCATCCAGCCTCATATTTTAGTCTGTTGACTTTTAGATCAATTTAATTAAAGTCTTTACTTGGTGGGCTGGAAACTCAATGTTTCAACTAACGGGACGCAGAGTATCAGAACCAGTCTGCTCATCCACTGCCTCCCCACAAGGATGTGTCTTTCTCCATTTCTATTCATCCTCTACACAAACGTGTGTGAAAGGTTCTGTTGAATGAAGGCCCAATGGGCCGAAGCGCTGGCACGCAGGTTGTTATGACGAGGCAAAAATAAATTGGTGTAACCGAGATTAGTTAACTTGTACTGGAATTTCGATTGTGCTCGATGTTTGGTTCCTCATATTTGGAATACATATTTTAGGTTGATGCAAAACACTATACCATGAAGGCGAATCCACTCCATGATCTCACTGGGTTCTGAGGAGGGTTCTGGACAAACAGGTTCAATTTGAGATTTGTAAACAAAAGGGGGAAGTGATCACATGACAATATTTGGCATGTGGTAATAATGTTATGGCAATGATAGAACCTCTACAGCAGCGCTTTCAAAGTTGTTCTGTAAAAGTGAGAACCAAACAGGAAATGAAGGCCAAACAATAAATGAATTAAGTAGAAGCACAAACAAACGTTTCTTTTGTTCCTCTCCAGCGGAGCGTTTTTTATTTCACATAGTGAGTTAATTTTCCTCTTGGCGGTTTTGAAACCACAGAATTACAGAGAATGAAATTAAAGCTGCTGGTAAGTAGACAAGGTATTTGTTTGTTTGTTCATTTGTGATCCTATTACTTAGGAAAACAAGCATCATTGATTCAGCAGTCCCCTACTGGACAAACTAGGATCGTCTTCAAGAGGAAGATATTAGAGTTTTCTATCTTTTCCATCCCAGGAAAATAAAGGATAGAATCCTGGAAGCAATAATTGATAGTTGTGCTCAGGATTGATGTTAGTTAAAATCATTACGTCAGTGAAAGTGTTAAAAATATTAATATATAATATTTTAAAGCCGTTTCAGGACGTCCTACAAGGAGACAGAAGGATTTCTCTTAACTGAATATTGCGAAACAATCTATATTGTTGCTAATCGTTTGCATATCCAACAGTGTAACACAATAACATAAAATAGAGTCATTTAGAGTACATTCTTTCTTATGTTTGTCATTAAAAAAAGGTTCATCATGTAAACAAAGTGGTATTTATATAGTATATAGCAGAAAATTAGTATGGCATATAGTTTAGCTCGTGATGAAAAAGAATGATGTCAGTTAAAAACATTTTTAAGGTGCTGTGTGTAAGATTTGGTGGAGAATCTACGGTGGCCATCAAGAGTCAACAACAACATCAGCGTCTGTCATGTGACGAGGTTCCGTCAGATATAACTGTAAGTCAAAGGTTAGATGTAAGAAAACAATCATTTTTATTTGTTCAGTCTTGTGCTAACGTTGTCGTGGCAAGTCCATCACCCACTGGGAGCGGTTGATGGATGGGGTCGTAGCGTGAAACCTGGCAGTCAAAGACTGTACTGTTGAAACAAGGCACCTCAACATGGCGGCCTCGTTGAATAAGGACCTGCCCCCTCAGGAGAAATCAAGAGCTTGTTCTAACATTAAAAGGAAATATTACTAATTTTCTCTGACTTTGATTCAGTCCCTTGGATCCACAAAACCCTGTTTCTGCTCAACAAAACCTTTAGCTTGATTTCCCATTTAGCCACTTGCTTCCTCTTACTAAATCTCAACAGTAAAATCGACCACCATCCTGCTGTGTTAGCTCTGTTAGCGTGGCAATGGCTTCCACGCTGCATTTTCGCCACCTTACTTGCAAGTTTATTCAGCAGTTTTTTAATTGTGGACTTTTAGATTTGATTTTATTGCGCTGTCTAAGAGGAGTGTGATGATGATTATATCTCTTATCTCTAATGTTTTATCTCACTTTGGACCATTCATGTCTCAAATCATAACGACCATTGAAAAACAACTGAACGCCACTGAACTTTACAGGTGGAGTTCACCAGAAAATGTCCTCTCAAACGTCTGCCCACCGTTCACCATCATCAGTCAGAGACGTTTCCGCGGAGAAACCCACTCTGGTTATGGAAGCTGTATTTTATGAACATGAAGGTGGGAGGAGCAATATCAGGTGATGATGAGCATGGCTGCTTGGAGCGAGCTAATGATGATCTCCTCTCCCTCCCAGCAGGACTGCAACACAGAATAGAAGGCAGAGCAGGCAGAAGATGGACGGACACACATCAGTAAGAATTGAGCAGAAATTAACTTGAAATGTGCATCTGAAATTAAACATCGAAGACGACACAATGTCTTGTGCCGTTTGTCCGAAACGAGGAAGAACCAAGATGTTCAGATGTTCTCTTGGAGTGAGAAAAGAAAAGGTTACAAAGGAGACATCAGACAGACAGTCCAGGTTAGACGTCCTGGAGACAAAGTCAGAGAGAAAAGATTGAGACGGTTTGGACCCGTTAAGAGGAGGGATAAAAATCAGAATCAGAACTACTTTGTTGATTCCAATGGGGAAATTAGTTTGCTACAGATTCTCCTTGAAAAATTAGATTTGTTGTAGCACTGACCTGGAGACATAATCCGAGTCTCCCAGCCACGTCTCGGTGAAATCAGGTCTCTGAAATCCCGTTTGCATCTAGCGTGAGCCTCTTCATCCATTTTGTGCGAATGGACTGGAGGTTCGTGAAAAGGGCGGAGTAAGCCGGGGACTGTGACTCCGGCTGTACCTCCTCATTCTCCATTGAACGCCTTCCCTCTTCCATCCATCTGCCAGTGCTTATTGCACACTATTCCACAGATAATAGTATTAAAGTTGATTTGTAGCGATGGGTGGATTTGAAAACATTGTTAGTTACTGCCAGTGGTCGGAGGGCAAGGACAAATTCTCAGCCGCAAGAGATCCTGTTGGCAGTCTTGGGGCTGCCATCGTGTCCACGGGCAAGGCAGCAAAACTAAGTAACAAAGCAAATTCCCAAGTAGACGCCTTTCACGGTTCAAGACATTTAAAAGACGCAGGTAAAAACACATCAAACAGGATAAAAAGACAATTAAAAAAAAGACAACCAAGCTGCTCCCGGGTCACACAGCTAGTCAGCGCTCACTTGGATCAGGTCACATGGGCCCCAGACCCCAAATTAACGGCAGCTCATCCTCCAATGTCTTTCCGAGCGTTTTTGTGAATTCAATTATTAATTATTTCTGAAACCTGATTAAGGAACTTATGACCATATTAGTCTTATTATACATTATTTAGTCCTTGTAATATTTAATTTGTGATCAGAATGCTGAGTAGGAACGGTTATATCTGGGTCCTGGAGAAACAATGACATCATCTGCAAAGAGCCTCATCAAGGGTTGTTCATTTCCTACGTAGACCCTCTCAGTTTGTCTCTCTGATAGTTTGTGCCAATGGTTTGAGAAGGACTGCAAACAGAATGGGGCCGAGTCCCACGTTGCAGAGCAAATCTGTCAGGTCAGTGGCTCCGGCCCGTGTTGTTGAAAGCCAATCTCTCCATGGCCCGGTACAAAAGCTTTCCTGCATCAAGGCTGCCGATGCGGCTATGTTCCGTTTGCAGTACATCTGTTATGAGCAGAGTACGTCAGATAAACCTTGTTTGCTTTCCTCATTTAAGTCTGAAATAAAATGTTCTTACCTTTTATAGATAAATAAGCCAATCCAACATCCGTGGAAGATTTTGCACCAACAAGTCTGATACAAGGGGGCACCACCTCACACTTCCCAGGACATAAAGGATCTGCTGCTGAAGTCTTGGTACCAGATACCACAGCAGAAGCTTACGAGGTCTGCTGGAGTCCAGACCACAACAGGTCAGGACCTATCAAATATTAGGCAAGTTATAATGTTATGGCTCATTGTGTCTGCGTAGGGGAAAAATCACATTAACAATCCAGAACAAATTCTTTAGGAGCAAATCAATACCTCTCACTATGACGTCATCAGCACAGCTGGATCTCCGCTCTATGCAAGCTCCGGTGCATGTGCGCGCGTGTGCGCGTGCTCGAGAATGTCTGCCTCCCTGCTCCTTCGCCCGTGCACACTTCTGAAGCTTCTCTCTACGTGCCCAGATTGGAAAGCAGCAGCGCGCCGCTGCGTGAGAAGGCAATCCGTTTCACGAGCGACGAGTGGCTTCCCTGTTTCCCGTGGAACGCCACAGACTAAATATTATGTAATCACCACCTCTGGAGACACAAGTGGACTCCAGCGTCCCCTCCACTGTGTCTTGATTGTGGCCAATAAAACGCAGTGCTGTCCTCTCCGCGCGTCACAGTGGATGGATGGAGTTTCCAACTGAGATGATATTCATGTGTGGATAATTTCCACTGCCAGCTAAAACAAAGCTGTAGGAAAAGAAAACACACGTGGATATTACTGTGATTTTTGAATCAGGTTTCCCTTGGCATTTCAAAGACATAGTGGTAAGAAGCGCGTGAGCCGTTTTAGGATATTTGTATTTAGGTGCGTCCTAGAGCTCCGTGGCTCATATACTCCTCTCTGTCTCTCTCTCTCCTCTCTCTCTCTCTTTCACTCTCTCACTCGCTCAATCCAAGACTGTATCTCATCCCTCCTCTTGCGCACCCTATTCCTCTCTCTTCCTCCATCTCTATCTCTCTCTCTCTCTACCGGAACGCACGGACCTCCGCCGCTGGCCGGGATAATACCCTCGATTCCTGTTCAGCCGCCGACTGGAGCCTAAAGCTACTTCCTCCATCCTGGAAGACCCGGACCCGGACCAAGGTAAGAAATGTACAACCTTTCTTTGCGATTGGAGCTACAGAGCACCGGAGACGCGCATGCATGCTGCCATAAGTCATGTTGGATGGTCTGTCCCGGATCGCTGATGGAGAGGGTTCAGACACTTTGGAAAGAGACTGAGGAGGAGGAGGAGGAGGAGGAGGAGGAGGAGGAGGAGGGTTTTTTGCAAATTGTTGGCTGTACGCCATCCTTCCTCATCGGATATAGAGAAGCTGGTTTGATTTTGCCCCACGTTGTTTGCAGTTATTTTGATCGTATCCAGTCTGCAGACACAGGACTGGAGCGGGGACGTGGTACTGGAGCTGATCGGTGTAAACACGGAAGGAGCATGTGTTAGTGTGCGCTTGCGTGCGTATGTGGTGCACGAGTGAATTCGCTGCCATCATCACAAAGGTCCTACGTGTCTTCAGCAGTGTGAGAAAATATGTTAAAAAAGCGCGTGCACTGATGGGTGCGCGTGCTCCAGTTATCAATATTTCCATATATTTCCATTTCAAAGTGATTGTACCGATAGCGTCAGTGGGTATTCTCAATTCCTGCAACTCGAGCCCCCTTTAGCGGCAGCGAGGCGCGCGTTTGGAGTGGAGAGGGGTGAGACATGCGTGTGTGTCTGTGTGTGTGGTTGTGTGTGTGTGTGTGTGTGTGTGTTGGGGGGGGTTCAAAGCGGAGGAAGACGGGGGGAGGTGGGTGGGTGAGATGAGAGAGAGATGGCGTCCGACACCGCGCGTGTGATTTATGGCCCGTCCGGGGCACACTGACGCACAGAGCTGCGGGTCCACGTTATCTCAGCCACTCATAAGGATTATGTGTCGTGGACTCGCGTGACCACCGGTAACACACCATCACCCAGACAGAACACCCTGTTACTCCCCACCACATCCCTCCGCCAACGGACAAAACACGTCCAGATGTGGCGTTCAGTACGGCTGCGAGAGCAATCATTGCTGACGTCATGTGACACACGAGCCATTAGGTATCCAGCGATGACGTGTTATGATTTCACTGTGACGTCATAGGTTAAAGCTTGCCTTTATATCCTGAATTGATTTTTTTTCACACTGACAAAAAAACGTAACACGTGTCTTTTACGGCTTCTAAAATTAGATGAAGCAGTTGAATCTAGTACCTTATAAATATATTTCATAGGAATTCTGAGACTAAACATTTGTAGTTTAGGAAAAAAAAAAATATATAAACTATACTTCTTCTTCGGTTGTTACGTTGAGGGGTCTCCACAGCAGATCATCTATTTTCATCTTCCTCTGTCACAGAAACCAACTACATATCGCCTCTCACCACATCCAGAAACCTCCTCTTAGCTCCTCCCCTTCTTCTCCTGCCTGCAGCTCCATCTCCAACATCCTTCTACCAGTAGATCCACTATCCCTCCCCTTCACGGGTCAGAACCATCTCAATCTGTCCTCTCTGACTTTATCTCCAGGATGTCTCACCTGGACTGTCCCTCTGATGTCTCCTTTCTAATCCTGTCCTTCCTCCTCACTCCCAGAGAACATCTGAACATCTTCAGCTCTGCCTCCTGTCTTCTGCTCAGAACCACCGTCGGGTTAATATCGTGTTCCGCATATTGATTTGGAATAGGTTTTACACCGGATGCCCTTCCTGACACAACCCTGCCCATATATCCAGACTTGGGGGCACTGGCTGGTGACCGCTGTGTGGGTGGTTTAAAGTAATACCATTCTACTACTATGACTAGCTAAAGGAATAAAGAGGAACGTGGTTCTACGGTGGAGCGTGGATTCAATGTTGATCGCCACAGTAACGGGACATGGCCAATTCCACTTGTACAGCAGGAATAATTCTTGGACATCAAACTGTGCTGATTTATGCCTTTGACTCTAGAATGTTATTTAACTCTCCTCTCCTTTGAGCATCCGACTTTAATCCTCGCAGGTAAAAAATCGGTTTAGCTTTTAATAAAGCATAATCCACAAAATATCTCCTGAATCTGTGTTACATCATTTTAGTCATTCCACAGATTTTCACCACAGATTTTAAACAATAATTTTTTTTGACAGATGAAAGAATGCAGCTTTTATCCAAAATATCCAGGTGATATTCTGTATTTGTAGCTCCTCCATTATGTCATGAGTTATGATCTTGTTTGTTTCCTTCATCTCCAATCTAATATTTTGTCCTGATACCAGAGATGTACTGAACAACAAATCAAGATCTGTGTTTTTGTTCCATTGCTACGTTTCATCCACCATTTTTGGTGAACATTCCCTAACTTAACTACTTTCTGTCAACTTCTATATCAGTGGTACCCACAAACTAATATCCTCAATGTCATTGGTACCCATACATTTATACCCTCTATGTCAGTGGTTCCCAAAACCTTTAAAAACTCTGTGTTAGTGGTTCCCAAACCTTTATAACCTCTATGTTAGCGGTTCCCAAACTTTTAAATTCTCTATATCAGTGGTTCCCACAAACTTATATCCTCAATGTCATTGGTACCCATACGTTCATACCCTCTATGTCAGTGGTTCCCAAACTTTTAAATTCTCTATGTCAGTGGTTCCTAACATTTAGAGCCACTACAATAAAGCAGTGACATCACTGCATTGGAGGAGGTCAATAGAAGACTTCCCTGGGGGCACGTTGGTGTAGGGGTTAGCACAGTTTCCTCACAGCAAGAAGGTTCTGGGTTCAATCCAGGACTGGCCATGGGGCTTTACTGTGTCCAGCTGGTGTGGGCTCTCTCCAGGTTTTCCAGCTTCCTCCCACAGTCCAGAACCTTTAATAAAGGTGGATTTGTGACTCTAAATTGCCTGGAGGTGTGGTTGTGTGTGGTTGTTTGAGGGGGATGCACCCCACCTCTGGCCCATTGTCAATACAATATGCTCTTAACATAAACCATGAAAATTCCGTACTAACACCAATGCGATCATCAAGTTTCATAGTATTTGTGAAATGCTGCAAACACTTAAACCCATCTGATCTCTTAACCTCCTTGAGAGTCGTAGCAGAACACCGGCACCGGCGCTGAGATGAGTAGCCTGGAGCAGGAGACTACTACTAATCAGGAGAAAAGTCCAACAACAACAAATCAATATTGATTTCTTTCACCACCTCCAATGGACTGCAATCTCTCACACGGTCAAACTGGACTCAGGCAATGACAGTTCTCGCCAACACGCTACGAGGCAGTGACATGAGAACGATGCAATGCAGAAATGTCTGGGATAAGAGCAATGAGAATCCATCCTGCTCTGTCGGAACAGAACTTCTCTGCAAAATGACCCGAAAGCAACAGCGTCAAAGAAAGTTCCATCAGTTCATTGGTCCAGAAATCAAATAATGTCCTCTTCGCTGTCAGAGTTACAAAAGCTTTTTGATTATTGTGGTTTAACATCGCCTGGTTAGTGTGGACACGTCCTCAAACTGTGTGTTCTGACCCACTCTTCTTACTCTACTCCATTTTCTCCTTCCAATATCAACTTGGGGACAAAATGTTCAGCTGTGGTCTAATATATCTCATCCCTTGAGAGGTAACCGTGGTAACCAGATAATCCAAGTTGATAACGTCAGTTGTTATGATGTTATCAGGTATCTATCTTCCCCACTAGACTCCAGATACTGGTGGTGGTGGTGGCTGATGATGTTTTGTTTCAGACAACAGAATCGCTGACCACCAGGGGAAAAAGTCTTGCTATTGTTTGATCCATCCTAGACCGCAACCTCCTCTTTTTCTGCCCAATTATATTTTATCCTCCCACTTTTTCTTTCCTCCTACCTTTTTCTAGGTGAACAGGTGCCTGTCATGAAGAAGAATCCCACCTGAGCGCTTTACCTGCCTGCATGCAGCGAACTTTAAGGAGAAATAGAAACAGGCCAAAGAATGAGTTTAACCCGTCAGGTTGGCTTCATGCACTTCTATCGGCACACGCGTTGGTCCACGTCCTTCCCTGAGAGAAAGAACACGGGGAGAACGAGATAGAAAATGAGGGAGAGAAGGAGTGAGCGAAATAGGGACAGAAAGAGGGAGAGGATGAGGGAGGGCAGTGGGAGAGAAGGACGCTTTCCAGCAGAGGGGGAGAATCTTATCACCTCCCTCACGTTTGTTTTGGGCCGTGGTGAAACAGCAGACTGTGGCGGCCGGTGATAAGTTGTCGAGACAAAAGATAAAAGCGAAAAGGAGAAGGACGGAGATACGGAATGAGGTGGAGGTGATCACGAACCTGGACTGTTTCACTGTGTGAACCTGGACTGTTTCACTGTGTGAACCTGGAAATAAGCAGAATCATTGGATTTTTCTGCATTAGAAGAAGTTCTGGTTTTACTAAAAAAAAAGAATGTATTCTTCTTTTGATCACTGGAAGCTCTCCAGTGTGAACGTTCTATTCTCCGTTAATTCAGGCGACCACTGACCTACAGGCAGACCCGAACGCCCTCACTGCCGGGTCATTTCATTCTGAGTGCCTTTATCTATCTGATTTCAGACGGTTCAGTGGAGGCGAAACCTAAGTGGACCTGTCTAGAAAAGATTAGTTTACATTAACGGGATTTGCATTCAAGCTTGTCTTAATTCCCATTTTTCCAGAGCGGGACGTTTGATGGACACGTTTCTTTTGGGTGAAAAAATACACTTTGCTTCATGTACTTCAATTTCAGTGTTTTCCCTGTCGTCATGGTGCTGAGAGGAGTCCAGCTACGCTAGAGTAATAAGTGTCTGCTAGCGCGTGAAGATAACTCACGTCTCCTTTACTGTCTCTAACACCAATATGAGAGCGGGATGGCGAACCTGCGGCGAGTCCTGGAGAAGTTTGTGACTGATTACCTGTCGAACACTTCAACAATCAAAAGCAGTGGCGTGTAATCTTTGTCACGCTTTCTATAGGGAGGGATGTGTCTTCATTGGAGCTATTTATATATGGGATAATGAATGGATCAGAACCAGCTCAGACGTCTGACGTAGATAGAAGCAGGAGAAACGGCTCGCGAGTAATGAGAAATAAGATCCTGCACGATCTATTCATTTCATTCGACTGCATTTTCCGTTTCTTTTGATCTTAATTTACTGTGTCTTTATCTTTTCTTTTTTCTGTAGCGATGGCCTGATTTCACACCAGGCATCATTAAAATTAGATTTCATCAAATCTAAGAACCATGTAAGCTGAAATTGGACTTTTTTGGGAAGCCACTAAACTTGTTGTGGTGTACGCTATCCAAATTATTTAGGGAGTTGATGGCTTATGTCTTCTGAGCATCCATCCACTTTCTCTAAACGTCACATGGAGACGGACAACCGTCCACACTCTCATTTAGACAGCAGGACAAGATAAAGTCACACATTCCGGCTTTTGTGAATCTTCTTTTGAAGGAAGCTTGGGAACCCACAGAGAACCACCTCCAACACGAGGAACATCCAAACTCCACACCGAGTAAAAATAAACAAACTATAAAAAATATGAGGTTAAATATATAAAAATGTACAAAGTAACAAATAAACACATCAAATAAAAATTATTTTATTTGATAATAAAATTATCAAATAAAATTAAATAAATTGTTAAATAAATTATAAAATAAAATAAAAATAAATTTTTAAATAATTCAACTTAATTCATTATTGTACTCTATATCCTCTAAGATGGTGAAAGTTGTTTTTTCATCTTATGCTTATACATATCAATCAATCAATCAATCAATCTTTATTTATATAGCACAAATTCACAATAACAGTTGTCTGTAGGTGTTTTCCAAAAAAAAACAAACAGGTCTGGAACAAACTCTTTATATAATTATCTACAGAGACCCAACATATTCCTCCGTGAGCAGCACTTGGAGACAATGGCGAAAAAAAACTGTCTTTTAACGGGCAGATACCTTGAGCAGATCCAAAACTCAGGGTGGACGGCCTACTGCCATGACCGGTGGGGTTTGAAAAGAGAGAGAGACAGAGAGAGACAGAGAGAGAGAAGCAGAGAGAGAGACAGAGAGAGAGAGGAAGCAATGATATCAGTTTATGCTAATACACTTTCTTCCGCTTCTCCAGGGTCGGGCCGACGGCAACAGGGATTCCAGGTTGATAATAACAATAATAGTAATGGAACATTTAGCAATAGCTTATGGGGAAATACTATACAATAATAATAATAATAATAATAATAATAATAATAATAATGATCATGATCATGATCATGATCATGATCAAGTTCAAGCTCAACTTCAAGTTTATTTGTCCCAGAAGGCCAATTCGTTTTGCAGCATAGTGCGTTGACATGTCATCTTTTAATCAGTGGACATCGAGGTCCAAAGCAGGATATGCAGTCACCAACCGTGTGACCCTGCAGGGTGACAAAGCACAAAGACTCCAGGGAAGAAGTCAAGTTAGTAACATGGATTAATCCAGCAACATGCATTAATCCAGTAATATGCATTAATCCAGTAAAATGCATTAATCCAGTAAAATGCATTAATCCGATAATATGCATTAATCCAGTAATATGCATTAATCCAGTAAAATGCATTAATCCAGTAAAATGCATTAATCCGATAATATGCATCAATCCAGTAACATGCATTAATTCAGCAACATGCATTAATCCAGTAATATGCATTAATTCAGCATCATGCATTAATCCAGTAATATGCATTAATCCAGTAAAATGCATTAATCCGGTTACATGCATTAATCCAGTAACATGGATTAATCCAGTAATATGCATCAATCCAGTAAAATGCATTAATCCAGAAATATTCATCAATCCAGTAAAATGCATTAATCCGGTAATATGCATTAATTCAGTAATATGCATTATTCCAGTAATATGCATTAATCCAGTAACATGCATCAATCCAGTAACATGCATCAATCCAGTAACATGCATTAGTCCAGTAACATACATTAATCCAGTAACATGCATTAATCCAGTAATATTCTTCAATCCAGTAAAATGCATTAATCTGGTAACATGCATTAATCCAGTAACATGGATTAATCCAGTAATATGCATCAATCCAGTAAAATGCATTAATCCAGTAATATTCATCAATCCAGTAAAATGCATTAATCCGGTAACATGCATTAATTCAGTAATATTCATTAATCCAGTAATATGCATTAATCCAGTAACATGCATCAATCCAGTAACATGAATTAATCCAGTAATATGCATTAATCCAGTAACATGCATTAATCCAGTAATATTCTTCAATCCAGTAAAATGCATTAATCCGGTAACATGCATTAATCCAGTAACATGCATCAATCCAGTAACATGCATTAATCCAGTAATATGCATTAATCCAGTAACATGGATCAATCCAGTAACATGCATTAATCCAGTAACATGCATTAATCCAGTAACATGAATTAATCCGGTAATATGCATTAATCCAGTAATCTGCATTAATCCAGTAATATACATTAAAGTGAGAGGGATGTATTAAGAAGGAACGTGAGAGAGATCATGACTGATGTCAGTCAAAAATAAATATTTTGTTGGCTTTTGGAACATGATTTTTAATATATATAATAATTCATTGCAAATTAAAGAAGTGGACGTTCTTTCCTCAAACAGGATGTGAGTAAAGCTTGATTGGTCTGCTGACTCAGAACAAACCGTTTCACACTACATTTTCCTGTTTAATCAATCAGTCTGTTTTTTTCTAAAAAACTGTCCGGGTCCGTCTTCACGTTTTTATTTGTAGAATCTGAGAGGTGCGGAGCTTCGCTTCTTGTCAGGAGTGGAGCGCGGCGTGTTTTTCCGACCAAAACAGTTTCCTGTCATTCACATTAAAGCCAAATCCATCATCCCAAAAATAAGCTGAAGCCTGTCCTCCGCTGGAAACTGGAAACTGATTTTTATAGGGAAATGATCCCAAAGAGCTGTCGATGGAGAAGAAAGACGCCGTGTGAGAAGTTCTTTGAATCACAACTTAAAAGTCTTTCTCATTATTGAGTCTTAAATGTTCACCAGGGCTCAAGGAGTGAATCACCGAAGTGAGATCCAACGACGTCCTTCAGAAACAAACTCAGAAACTCTCCTGATAATAATAAGAAATCAGTTTTCCAGTTCTTTTTATTCCATATCTACTGAACTGGATTTATGGAACACTTTCAGTAATTCATTTGTTTAAAATAGTAAATTAGGAGAAACAAGTGAGTGAAGATAATTATTTCTTTCAGTGGAGTATTTTTGAGATTGTCTCACTGCTCAGGCTCTTTAGGGGGACTAATCAAATGGCATTAACCAGACACTGTTTCACCAGCATCATCTGATGTTTCAGCAGAGTCATTAACCACCACCACCACCACCATCAAGTCTCGGGGGAATATGCACAGATTGGTCATACATTATATAGGACACATTAGACAGGAAGGGATCTTTTGGATCTGAAGTGAAATGTAAGGATCTGAGAGACTTTGATAAGGACCAGACATACTGTGATACCTAAACGGATTGGGTCAGAGCAATTCCACAAACGCAGGCCTTGTTTGGTCTTCCTGGTCTGCAGTGGTCAGAGCCTACTGAAGTGGTCTGAGGAAGGACCACCAGGGTCATGGGGGTTCAAGGCTCATTGATGGTCATGGGGAGTGCAGGCTACCTTGTGTTGTCTGATCCCACAGAAGATCTTCTGTAGCATAAATGATTGAAAAAGGAAAGGTATCAGAACCAACAGTGACATCACAGCACGCTGCGTATGGGGCTGTGTAGCCACACACCAGTCAGAGCGACCTCTGACCCCCTGCCCACTGCTGAAAGCTTCTACAATTGATAACTCAGCATCAGAGCTGTTTCAGGGAGCAATGGAAGAAGCATGTGTGGTCTGATGGATGAATTTCTTTTACATCATGCTCAGTGGGTGTGCGTTACTTGCCCTGGAAAGATATTGCGCGTTACTTTGACTCGTAACTCCAACCTAAACGTTGCAACAGTCAGTTCAAGGTGCTGACTGGACCTCCAGATTCTACAGACCTCAGTCCAGTCCAGAATCTGTGGGATGTTCTGGACCAACATGTCTGATCCATGGAGGCTCCACCTCAAAACTTACTTACTTAAAGAATCTGCTTCGGAAGTCTTGGTACCAGATACCACAGTAGAACCTTCAGGGGTCTGCTAGAGCTCATGCCTCGATTGGTGATAAAAGGGGGAGTAAAAATTATAAGTTGGTAGTTAGTTATAATATATATTATAATAAATCTGTGAATGTCATGACAGATGTCCTGCAATCTGAGTCACTAGAAAAGTATCTTTGTCTTAAGTCAAGAGGGAAACTTTATTCCCATCACAACATGAAATGCTTACAGGAGGAGTCTACAAATTTGGATCTGTGACTTCAGTTTCTCCGGGCCTCCTGCTGGTGTAGATGTGGGACGATGTAAGTAATCAGTCAATTCTGTATTCATCTCCAGAGTTGACTCATGCCAGCATTACTTTCTTTGTCGCTGAGGATAATCCGGTATAAAAGCCCCTCTTTTCTCTGCCGCTCAGCCTTCTCTCACCCCATTGTGTGTCCACTGGGCTTGAGCATTCTTAACCGGAGAAACCGTTTTTTGGCTCCGCCCACTGAGTTTTAAATCAGTGAGCTTATCTCTGCCTCCAGGCGGGCTCTGTGTCTAAAGTCTGCATATGTGTGAGAAAATGGAGACACTCAGAGGAGCTTCTAATCTGGAGGAATCAGTTTATGACAGCGAAGCGACTCCGTGTAGGACGTGATATTCCACCACAGCGTGACGAGGTGTGACGAGTGTTCAACCGTCATCTGAGTAGACTAAACATCATCCAACGTTTACACTCGTTCGTCCAAGTTCTCATCAGTGTCTTTCATTTACATATAAATCCTGAACAAAATTGAATGAAAAACTCACAGAGAACCGAACCAATTACAAAATGTATATACTTGAATGACACTGGGATATAGCTCAAGCCCACTCCGCACAAACTGGAGTGTTGAACATTTCATTTTCCTTTTTCACTCCCTAAAGTTTAGTTTGAACACTCTGTTGGTGTTCAGTGTCAGAGTTAACTGACAGAGTTGGTGTCATTAGTGTTACATAGCTCGACAGAAATAATTAACTCCACTAAAAAGAAAAATGAAGGTGGGGAAAGTTGAGGAGTCACTCTGAGTGAGGCACCTGAGAGTCAGACTTCTCAAACATCAGGCCATCAGATTCATGAAGCCCTCTTAAACCAATATATAAATCCTATTCTGCACATGAGGTGGAAGCTCACGCCGTGGTCCTAAGTAGCATAGGAACACACCCCGCCCATCCCGAGAAAAGGCCACCAGACTGTGGGGCTGTGTGCACACCGACAACCACAGGAACCTTGGAGAAGGAAAATGTCAAAAACGCCGAAGAGAAGGCGTAAACACCACTGGACTCCAAACATGAAAAACATCTCAGCAGTTCTGGGGTGGAGACGTTGCTGCAGGCGCTGGAAAGCAAACGGCTCATCTTATTTATTAGTGTCACCATCGGATTTAAAATAACATAAAAAAGATAGACCTTCAGGGAAAGCTTGTATCTGAACGGGGGGCCTTTGTTATGCTGCAGCTGAGTCGGGGTTTGAATCTCAGTGGAGGAGCTGTCCGTGGTCCCGAACCCGGATCAGACTTCTGGTTCTGTGCGTCACTCTGCGGCAGAGAGAGAGGAGAACCTGGACGGCTTCACCAGGTTCCATGTGGAGCGGGTTACATCAGAGCAGACGCGGAACCACATCGCTTCCTCTGACCTTTCATTTTTCTCATCAGCGGTGAGAAGAATGAAAAGAGTTTTTTCAGAACATAAAAAGGCTCCTGGTGTTTATTCTCAAGGCTATTCAGTTTTATGTTGTTGTGTTTCTGTAGGTTTAAAGCGAGGGTCAGAATAGTCTGGGCTTCAGTCCTGCTGTGGTTTCGTTATGTTAGAGACATGTGAACGTGTGTGTGTGTGTGCCAGTTTGTTTGTTTATATGTGTGTGTGTGTGTGTGCTTGGTTTTGGACAGTGAGAAGCTGTCAGATTTAACTAGAGTGGTTTTGGCGCCAACGAAGAGATCCTCTGTTTAATTGCGAACACTTTAACCCTTAAAATGACTAAATGATTCATCATCATCATTAAGCCTGATAATAAAGATCAAACATTATTTTCAGGATTTTATTTAGAATTTAAGACATTATTTCTTTCCTTGTTGTTCTCAAGAATGGAAAATTATACCTTCAGATAGAGAAAGCAAAGATCCCAGAATGAAAGTCTAACAACATTCCCTCTGATGCGAGTGTGATCAGAAATAGTGACTGGGAGAATTTTGTCCCGCACATTCGGTTCTGAACTATTTTCTTTACACAGTGAATTATTGACATATTAGAACAGATTAATGAAAAAAATCAAGAACAAAATCTTTTTTTGGCTGAACTATCGATGGATCATGTGAAGACTGAAGAGCACTGGACATCTTTAATGTGACTATAAATGTTTCCTAGAATTAAAGTAGTGGAGTTTCTGGACCTCTGGATGTCGACTCAGGATGTTCTCCACATAGATGCCCTCCAGCTCTAACTGCCCAAAGCAGTGATGGTGGATGTCTCCATGTCTGCATTAGCACTGTGATGGACCGGTAGCCTGTCCTAAACGCTTTCTGCATCACACCGGCGAGGCTTTAGCTGCCCAGAAGACAGACACAGGAGGAAGTTGGAGGAGAGAATGAATTAATTATGGCTGAAGAGTTTCCCAGAGAACTGCAACATTCAAGCCTGACAGTGAGTGAGTCTGTCCATGGTGCTGAACTTTTTCACGGCCAGGTGAGCTCAGCTTTGCCCACATCTGTCCATGGAGCTGAGATGCACACCAGCTCTCAACCACCAGATGTGGCCAATCAGAGTGGGGGGTGACTTAAAAGCCTGTCTTAGAATGCACTGAGATGTTTGATGTCAGCACATCACACTGCTGATATTTTACTGATAGCGTTCCATCTGCTTATTTATTCTTGGTCTTCTGTCTGAACTTTTCTACCTTTGTGCTTTACTTGTACATTCAATGAGTTAAAGAAGTCACATAGTTGATGTTTGAGTAGGCAGATGTTACATCCATGCATAAACAAGGTAAACTAACTGTAACTATACTTAATAGAGAAAATTAAAAACAAGACAACAGAAGATGTTTTGGTCCACTCAGTTGTTTTCAGGATTGTAGTCACGCCTTTCCTGACCACCTTAGAGGACGTGGACACGTGTTTGCAGAAAAATATGCAAAACTATCCCAAGCACATCTTAATTAAAGCAGATCTAGCAAAACAGAAGCCAAAGTAACAAGGAGTTAGGAAAGTCTGCAAAGGCAAACGGACTTATTGAAACAAAGGAAGAGAATTATTTTTTCTGGTTCCAGGATTGAGAAGAAGACAGGAGACAATCCTCACAGACTTCAGGGCAGAATCAAACAAAATTGTACATAATGGAAAATCATAAAAACGGAGGAAGTGAATTTTGTAGAGAAGAGGAAGCGTCTGAACACAAAGTTATAAAATGAAGATTCAAAACGCTTTTGGAGAAGTGTTGAGTTAGTCATCAAAAAAGATTTAGATATTTATATGATTCCTTGAGAACAAGTTAACGTTACAACGTTATAACAAACCTTCTTACGCGCTGTGCTGCACACTACACCACCGGGTTTAACCCGGATTGCTGGGTTAAGTCTCAGGTTATTAAAATTACACTGTTTACTTTTATTGCAACTTATTTTTTACCATAAAGCTTAAAGCTGAATTTGCTCTGTAATTATATAGAATTTTCATTTAACATGGAACTGAAATCCAACTTACATTAAACAGACACAATTTAAGTGTCTGACTTATTAATTAATTGACATTTATTCACACGGATTTTATTTCCTGTTTGGTTTTTACAGTGCAGTCTGATGAAGAGGAGCACACGGGATACGTTTGGTATTTTTCGCAGCATTACCTCATCATAAATGAAGTGAAACTACACACTCGCACACACACACTTAGACACACGCTCACACATACACTCATTAATACACACATACACACACACACTCACACACACACTTACACCTACACACTCACACACACACTCACACACACACTCACACACACACTTACTCATACACTCACACATACACTCACGCACACACTCATACATACACTCCTAAATACACGCACTCACACAGAACACCTACCCAACTGCTGACATGTTTCTGGGTCTTGCAGGAGGCCAGTTTGGTGGTTCTGATCCGGAGCATGAGCTCGGCAGTGTTGCCGCTGCTAAATATGCATCGATAAACATTTTATTAGAGGTGTGCTAACTCATCTGAACCCGCGTGAAAATAAACTGAGAGGAGAGGAGAGGCTTTAGGCTCTGCTGAAGCTGCACTCTGTATTTGAAAGGAAGTTCTGACAGGATTCTGAAATGCTTGATGTGATTTTTTTCAGTTCTATTTGTTACCAAGGAGGTTCTGTTTCCACTGGCTGCCTGTCTGTCCTGGTGTCGGGTGAATGAACATCAATATGCAGTGCAGAGAGACGATACTGGACCACTCCTAGGTTACTTTATTGACACCAACCAAATCCCCAAAACTACCAAACCGGACCTGATCACTACCAGACCCGCTCCATCACATCGTCCCTTCTATAGATCGTCATCAGAAACAGGACATTGGCTCATGCGTCTCACCAGTACCACTTTATGCCAAAATCCAAAGAAATCTCAGAATGTGATTGAAATCTATCAGTTTTTGGGAAGGGTTCAGAGATATTTCTTAGGTTCTGGGACTGTTCTGGCTGTTCCCTCCATGTCCGTGTGTGTTCTCTCCTCCACTGCGTGTGATCTGTCCGTAACTGCATGGGTTCCCATTGTGTCTCCTGGTGTTTGGGGATCCAGCGGACTAGAATGGATCTACAGAAGTTCTGTTAATCCTTTAAAGCAGGTCTTTCAGAAGTCAATGGTCCAGACGATGTAAAGGGTTGTTCAACGTTTGCGGTTGCTGTGTTGGTCAAATGAAACGGTTGGTGTGGATGGGTTTGGTTGGGTCTGGGTGGGTGTGGGTGGGTGTGAGTGGGTCTGGGTGGGTGTGAGTTGATGTGGGTGGGTCTGGGTGGGTGTGGATGGGTTTGGTTTGGTGGGTGGGTGTGGGGAGGTGTGATGGGGTGGGTTTGGATGGGTCTGGGTGGGTGTGGGTGGGTGTGAGTGGGTGTGGGTGGGTTTGGTTGGGTCTGGGTGGGTGTGAGTGGGTGTGGGTGGATCTGGGTGGGTGTGGGTGGGTGTGACTGGGTTTGGTTGGGTGTGGATGGGTTTGGTCGGGTCAGGGTGGGTATGGGTGGATGGGTTTGGGTGGGTGTGGGTAGGTGGGTGTGGATGGGTTTGGTTGTGTTTGGGTGGGTGTGGGTGGATTGGTGTGGATGGGTTTGGGTGGGTGTGGGTAGGTGGGTGTGAGTGGGTGTCCTCATTGTGTGTGGTTCTTGTCGAACATGGCGTCCTGACAGTGTTTAACTCTCTGCAGCTTTGAGGACCAGGCTTTGACTCTCGTTATTCTGGCTTTACAAGAGACAAATGAACCAGACGTTTGGACAAACTCCAGTTCCAATCTCATCTCGTCAGTTCTGGCCTCTTTCTGTTTTGGGTTTTTTGTCGTTCGTTGGGGTCGATCCTCACCACTGTTTGACGTTTGCCCTGTTTTGACACGTAAACACACTCTGAGCCGTCCTGCACTTATCTCAGGTGTATAATAGATGAAGACAAATGCAGGATCAACAGACATGAATACAGAGTAGGTCTCACCGCCCTGTGTGTGTGTGTGTGTGTGTCTGTGTCTGTGTTTGTGTGTGTGTTTTACTGCCTGACATCCTGCATTAAGCAGCGGCGCAGGTCTTGGTCACACAGAGACGTATGAGTCACACTGATTAGTCATTCCTGCACTGGTGGAAGGAAGCAGCCAAGATGTTACATAGTTGTTATGTAGGGTGGTTCTGTGTGTAGATGTGTATGTGTCTGTGTGTAGATGTGGGTGTGTCTGTGTGTAGATGTGGGTGTGTCTGTGTGTAGATTTGGGTGTGTGTGTGTAGATGTGGGTCTGTGTGTGTGTCTGTGTGTAGATATGTGTGTGTGTGTGTGTGTCTGTGTGTAGATGTGGGTGTGTGTGTGTGTGTGTGTGTCTGTGTGTAGATGTGTGTGTGTGTGTGTGTGTCTGTGTAGATGTGGGTGTGTGTCTGTGTGTAGATGTGGGCGTGTGTGTGTGTGTCTGTGTGTAGATATGTGTGTGTCTGTGTGTAGATGTGGTCGTGTGTTTGTGTGTGTCTGTGTCTAGATATGGGTGTGTGTGTGTGTCTGTGTGTAGATATGGGTGTGTGTGTGTGTCTGTGTGTAGATATGGGTGTGTGTGTGTGTCTGTGTGTAGATGTGGGTGTGTGTGTGTGTGTGTGTGTGTGTGTGTGTGTGTGTGTGTGTGTGTGTAGATGTGTGTGTGTGTGTGTGTGTGTGTAGATGTGTGTGTGTGTGTGTGTGTGTAGATGTGGGCGTGTGTGTGTGTCTGTGTGTAGATATGTGTGTGTCTGTGTGTAGACGTGGTCGTGTGTTTGTGTGTGTCTGTGTCTAGATATGGGTGTGTGTGTGTGTGTGTGTGTCTGTGTTTAGATATGGGTGTGTGTGTGTCTATGTGTAGATGTGTGTGTGTGTGTGTGTGTGTGTCTGTCTGTCTGTCTGTCTGTCTGTCTGTCTGTCTGTCTGTCTGTCTGTCTGTCTGTCTGTGTGTGTGTGTCTGTGTAGATGTGGGTGTGTGTCTGTGTGTAGATGTGGGCGTGTTTGTGTGTGTCTGTGTGTAGATGTGGTCGTGTGTTTGTGTGTCTGTATGTAGATGTGTGTGTCTGTGTGTCTGTGTGTGTGTGTGTGTGTGTGTGTGTCTGTGTAGATGTGTGTGTGTGTCTGTGTGTAGATGTGGGCGTGTGTGTGTCTGTGTGTAGATATGTGTGTGTGTGTGTGTGTGTGTGTGTGTCTGTGTGTTCATGTGGTCGTGTGTTTGTATGTCTGTGTGTAGATGTGGGTGTGGGTGTGTGTCTGTGTGTAGATGTGAGTGTTTGTCTGTGTGAGAGAATGTGTGTGTATGTGTGTGTGTGTAAGAGAGAATGTGTGTGAATACTCACACAGAGTAACATAATAATCAGACATAGTAACAGATTACTCACATATAGTAACTTAATACTGACATTTAGTTACAGATTACTCACATATAGTAACTTAATACTCACAAATAGTAACAGATTACTCACACATAGAAACAAGTACAATGTTACTGACACTTAAAATCAGTGATTTTTATTCTTACCTGTCCATCCATACCAAGATTATGCTGATTGTGGACATTTTTGTGTTTATTTTGGAGTTTGATTAAGGGAAGGGTTCAATTCACACAACCAATTTGCAGAACTTAAGAGTTTCAAAGTGACTCGTCACTATTTTAGCTTTGGGTTGGACATTAAAGCCTTAATGAGCTCCTTAGCTTTTGTGTCACCGGTGCTCTGCGGCGTTGACTTTATGCCCGTGGAACCTGATTTTCACACATTACTTGGCTCGTGATTCGGCGCCATCTGTGCCCATTAGAAGCTGAGACATTCCTCCCAGAGGAGGTCTCGCAGGAACCGGGTCAGAGGAAAGAGGGCGACCCAGCCAAGTCCTGCCTGAGCTTGAAGACTACCGTCAGCTTTAAACCGAGTATCGGCCCCTTCCTGATCTTCTCACTGCTGCTTCTAATCTAGCTCTGTCTAAATTATAAATGACTAATGGTGAGAATATTAAACTAGGGTTAATGGTAAACTAAATAAACTTTGAGTCAGAAAAAATGTAAGATGGCAATGCTGCTCTACTGATTGTTGCTGCAAACAAAAGGATCAGGTTGAGATGGTTCAGGCATCTGATTAGGATTAGCCCCCCTTTGGAGGTTTTTCAGGAACGCACAACTGGGAGGTGACCAAGAACTAAGTGGAGCGGTTATCTCTCCTCTGGCCTGGAACGGCCCAGATTAGCTGGAAAGTGTTGCTGGGGAGATGGACGTCTGGAAAGTCTTCTGATCCTGCTGCCACCATGACCTGACCCAAAATAAGAGGAAAAAAGGCGGGATGAGAAGAGATTGCATGTTTTTACCCACTCTTAATGATCTAATTTTATAAATGATATGAATTTACTAATGTGTCTTCGTTGAATTGCTTCTTCTTCTCTTTCGACCCAGACAAGCTGAGATGATGTAATAAGAAACATGCTCTGTCAGATCCATGTGTAACCATGGCAACATGACAGGTTTCAACACAAAAGAGCAATCCTACAATTACTAATATATATATATATATATATATATATATATATACATATATATTTTTTTTAAATAAATATTTATATCACTGCTATTCATTAAGGGAAACAGTCCAGGTTCACACAGTGAAACAGTCACCGTTCATACAGGTGTGCGTTTGTGTGTCTGTGAGAGAATGTGTGTGTGTGTATGTGTGAGTGTATGTTGGTGTATATGGGGTCTCATTTGAGCCAAGCTTTTATTTGACGATAATTTTCATAATCTTTGCAATCATCAATCAGCTTCCCATCTCCCTTCAGCCCACTGAGTCACCTTTTTGATTTAAGGGAAGGTCCTCCAACGTAAGTGTCTCAGAGGGGCTGCAAATCATGACAAGAGGCCTTAGCTTAGCATTAATGGGGCAGAAAATTAAATTGAAGCCAAAGTAAGGAGAGAAAAATGTTGACGTGATGCTCAGACTGAAATTTATAAAAGAATGAAGAGGAAGGGGAAGGGATGAAAGGAGAGGGAGGAGGAAGAGGAGTGGAAATGTTGGAATGTGATCTTAGGAGGAAGATGCTAATTGTCCAGCATGATTCACCAAGGCCTTTAAAAAACTAAAACAAATGAACCCTTACACACAGAGACTCACATACAAACTAACACTCTAACACACAGACTTATAAATTCACACTCTCTCACATTGTCACACACACACACACACACACACACACACACACACACACACACACACAAACACAACCACCCACACACACACTTCATTCAGAGAGAGGCCGAACAGTCAGAGATTATTTTCTTCACATTCACACAGAAATACAATAACTGAAAATACCATTAAACGCTGATCAGCCTTAACATTAAAACCACCATTCTAGTATTATATAAGCCCAGTTCTCACTCCAGCAGACCTTTAAGGTGCTGTGGCTCGCTGCAGCTCATTCTGTACTACTATGAGTCGTTTGTAAATGATCTCTACGTTGAATCAAAGAAACTGTACTCTAAGATGAAATCGAGTCGTTGACTCGTTTTACTCAAATTTGAGTCTCCAACGCATTAGCATCGATTCTAAGAGAACTCTGTGCAGCGACTCCCACGGCAAAACCCCAGTTCTGCCGCGTGTTCTCTGCCGCGTTCCGGCTCCCTCCCACAGCTAAAAAAATGAAGTGTAGAAGAACTGACGACTGTGAGCTACACATAGATCCGACCAGTGATGGCCTGGTGTATTGGCCACCCAGTGTCAGCTTGGATTGGCTCCATCTCCCTCTCCTCCACCCTGTACAGGTTTAAACCAGCCCATAATCAAAACCCTACCTTTTTGTTGGAATTTTTTATTTACTACTTTTCTATGCTGGTCGGAGCCCCCTTTCCAGAACCCTGGAGTTTCCCAAGAAGGCTGAGATGTGTGATTTCCCAATAATTGGGACACACCCAACAAGTGTCCGGTCAAATTCTTTTATCTTTATTATTAAACTGAAAAATCAAAATAACGCTTAAATGTCTCTAAATCAGCCTCATTTTTAATCATTAACAAGTCCCACAAAGTGTTAAATAAAAAACCATCTACTTTGCATTTAGAATAGGGATAATAATACGGTTGATGATTTTGTGGAGGGTCTGAAGAAATCACCTGCTGCTGAATGTGGCTCAGACCAGGGAGAAGATGGACCTCAGGTGGAACGGGACCACCACTCAACCGCTGAGCATCCTTGAGGAGAACGTCACAGTGGTGGAGAACTTTAAATACCTGAGGGTGAACCCCCACCACAGGCTGGAAGGTCGAAACTCAGGCTGTGTACAAGAAGCGGATAAGCAGACTCTACTTCCTGAGGAAGATCAAATCCTTCCTTATATGCAGCAAGATGCTAGTGATCTTCTACAAGTCTGTTTTCTCCAGGGATGTCTGGAGATCTTCTACCAGTTTGTGATCTGCAGTTTTCTCTTATCTGCTGCAGTGAGCTGGGGAGCAGCACCGGAGCAGGAGACACCAACAGAATTCACAAACTTATCAGGAAGGCCGGCTCCGTCATTGGCTTCAAACTGGACACCTTTGGAGAGGTGGTGGAGTGGAGGACACTAGACAAACTTTTGTCCAACATGGATAATCGTGAGCATCCTCTACGCCACCTGCTGAACAGAGAGCGGAGCTCCTCCCCCATCAGACGCATCCGGCAACGCCGTCACAAAGACCGGTTCTGGAAATCCTTCCTGCCCACAGTTACAACGCTCTACAAGAACTTGCTCCCCCCCAAGCAGATGTGTATGTGTGTATGTATGTGTACATGTGTGTGTATGTATGTATGTGCATGTGTATGTGTGTGTGTGAATGTGTTTGTATATATGTATGTGTGTATGTTTGTCTGTGTGTTTGTATGTATGTATCTGTATGTGTGTATGTGTTTGTGTATTTGTTTTGGTGTATGTGTGTGCGTGTGAATGTGTGTATGTTTGTCTGTTTTTAAATGTGTGTATCTCTGTATGTGTGTATGTGTTTGTGTGAATGTGTGTATATGTGTATGACTGCATGTATGTATGTGTATACCTGAGTACGTATGTATGTATGTGTGAATATTTGTGTATGTATGTTTATGTGAGTGTGTGTGTGTATGAGAGTGTCTGTATGTGTGTTCCCGTATACGTGTGTTTATGTGTGTATGTGTGTATGTGTGTGTACCTGTGTACGTGTGCACAGCTGTATGTGTGTATGTGTGTGTACGTGTGTACGTGTGTATGTGTGTGTCATGTGTATGTGTGTTAATGTGTGTATGTGTGTGTACCTGTGTACGTGTGCACATATGTATGTGTGTGTTCCTGTATACGTGTGTTTATGTGTGTATGTGTTTATGTGTGTATGTGTGTATGTGTGTACGTGTGTACATGTGTGTATGTGTGTGTTCCTGTATACGTGTGTTTATGTGTGTATGTGTTTATGTGTGTATGTGTGTATGTGTGTACGTGTGTACATGTGTGTATGTGTGTACTTTAAACTGCTGCTGCAACAAGGGAATCTGCCATTCTGGGATGAACAAAGTCTGTCTAAGTCTAAGTCTAACGGAACTTGCTAAAGTCTCGGAGGCAGTAACATTTTTGAGTGAGGGTTTATTATTTGCATATCAGCAGCAAAAATTGATGAGTTGAATTCCGAGTCACAAGTTTATGCATGAAGGGACGATAGCGGTTGAATAATGAATGAACTCACACAGATGAAGGTAACACAGTTTGGGACTTTCATAAACAGCCTTGCACTCCACACCCACTGGGATTACCAATTACAGGAGGGAGTGGGACGGTTCGCTGCTCCGGGTTTACGAGGAGACGCTGGATAAAATGTCCTGCAGGGATTAGATCCCCGACTAACAAGCTACGTGAGGAGACGTCGCTCTGAACCTTTGGTTTCCTCCTTCCATTAGTCGGTTATTTTCAAACGATAGATTCCGCAGGCTGAGCAAGAATATTATTTTTCTGCGGTGTGATTGGATGGAGGACATGCGGTTGACCTGCTAGCGTATTCGAGCTCGTACTAATTCCTGCCGTTGATTTCCCTGGTGTTTATTACGGCTCCCTGTCAGGAGTCCATTAGAGGCACTGCAATCACCAATCACACGGACAGAGGCGCTCAAACCGACACATCTGACACACCCACTGTTTTTATGTTGCTGCTCCTGAGCTTCATCTTCTCAGCAGAAACACTGACGACCCTCCTCCCCCTCACCACCATTAATTCACAAGTTACAGCCGACCCTCCTTATACAATAAACAACACGCCACTCAGAAACCAGGACCGTCTCCAGCATGTCCACCTGTGTTGGACATGTCGGACGCATCCCAGATCCTATTAATCAGTGAGATGTGGTTCGTTTAAGGCATCTAAGTGGAAAGAGACCATCCATCAGCCAGAACATAATGACCATCGGCCTGGTAAATAGTCCTCTACCGCTTCCTCTGCCGTATAAACGGCTATCACCCGTCAAGACATGGAAACCCGGCATAGTATCTGGTACCGAGAGCTAATCAGAAGATCCTTTAAGTCCTGGAATTTTTGAGGTGGAGCCTCCCTGCATCATACTTGTTGGTCCAGAACATCCCACTGATGCTGGATTGGATTGAGATCTGGAGAATCGGGAGGCCAAGTTAGCACCTTGAAGTGGTTGTTGTGTTCCTCAAACCTTCCTGAAATCTTTTCATTCAGTACTCTTTCACTAGGTGAACTTGGACTGTTTCACTACGTGAAACTGGACCGTTTCTCTACGTGAACCTGGACTGTTTCACTTTGCCTGAATGTGGAATACTTGCCATGTTGCCATGGTTACACATTGGTAGAAATATTAGTAACAGTAGTAACATTACATTTCTGCATTGAAAGACGCCATATTGTATCGGGTGACAGTAGAACTCTCTGAGGGAATTTCTTCTCAGGTTTTTACAGAAAAGTGTTACTACAACAGACGTCATTGTAGTTCTGTAAGCTGCGCACTTTGTTGTACAATTTGCATATATGCTGTAAAACCTGCGAGGTCCATTTTGTAATCATAACAGCATGATAACTCAGGTTTTGACATAACCTTCCCGCAGGAGGAAAAATCAATGTCCAGGTCCTCCTGCACCTCACAGCAGCCAGCCTGCTGTTGGTTTTCAATCTTTTTCTTCCCATGACTGAGCCAAGCTCTCCGGCAACCATCAGGCATCATGTGAGATACATGTGAGACCTGGAACCTCTTCCCTCGACCAGGGTTTCATTGTCCAGAGCAAATTAGAACTTCACTAGGTGCTGCTTTGTCATATCGACCCACTTTTATTTTCATGTCAGGATCAAGGTTGTGGTGTCAACAAAAGTGAGCATCTGGGAGATGCAATTCCTCCAGTGGTACTTGGACTGCCCCGGGCTTCGCTCCCAAATCATCATGCCTCCACGGGAAGACAAGCAGGTGGTGTCGTTCCTCGTTCCTCGCTCCTATCGAGTCTCTCAGGTGATGAATTACCTTCAGAATGTGACCACGGGTCCTTCAGGGAAGAGAGGCTCTTTAATTCCACTAATACAACATGTAAGACTGACCAGAACATCACATAGAAGGTTTGACGGCGGCGCAAAATCTCACTCTAGATCACATCAGGGATTTTAATTGTCTGAGAAGAAGGCCGAACCCGCCACAACAAATTAAGACTACATGTTTTCTGGCATTCTGCTGATACATTCTGATTTAGAAAATGCAAATATGCCAGTATAAAATCCTCTGAAATGCAAAGTGTGGCAAGAAATAAAAATACATTAAAAAAACAGTTGTTATTTTAAGTTAGCTTAGAGTGAGTATATACCGAAAAGAAAACTCTTTCAGTTGACAAAAAATGGAACCATTGATAAAATGGGTTTCTTTCAGCATCAAACAGTTATGCTGCTATAACTTATTCTACTTGGGTTGGGTCAAGTTCAAGTTCAAGCTCAAGTTTATTTGTCACTTACACAATCGTACGAGAAGGATGTGCAATGAAATGATTGAAGCGTCTCTTCTAGATAAACACATTAAAGACAATAAAGACCGGAACAGAAACGATGGCCGCCACCTTCCCGGCTTCATAGTTCGATTAATATTATTATGGCACCAAAGAAAACCTGTTGAGTGCAAATAAAGTGAGGAGAGACTGAAATTAAGCTTCCCTAGAACATCAAGGCTGGACACAAAACAAACAAACGGCTAAAAAAGTAACAGGCGGCCACTGTTGTTGTTGTTGTTGTTGTTGTTGTTTGAGTAAACCTACAGTGCAGCAGGTTCTGTCAGTGAACAAATGCTTCACCTCTAGACACCAAAAAGGAAAAGGATAAAGAATAAGTTGTTGCTGGTTATTTGGGAATCATGGAGACCCGACCAGTGAAACCATTGAGTGATGGGGTCCATGAAGTCCATCCAAAGGGTTCCCCTCGGAGGTAAGGTATGGCCACACAGTGCAGCGACAGGATTAAACTGCATGGTTCTATAACGTTCCTTGTTCGCAAAGTTGAACCCCTCAGATGGACTGCTTTGAAACTAGTTTACCTCCCAATGGTATCACGAGCTCAGCAGTCACGTTTCCCTATCTCACGTTGTGGCTTTTTCTTATATATTCATAATGCATTTTTATGTTTTGTTTTTAATAACTTATTTATTATTACTTTTTGAACTTTATTTACTTTTTCAATTAGCTTTCATCTTTTTCTAAAGGGGCGAAGCCTATTCAAGATTTTCCCATCAAATTTGGTTATTTAAAATATATAATAATAATGTCTTCTTCTTCTTTCGGCTTTTCTGTTGTTTTCCGTCACCACAGCGGATCAGTTGTCTGCATCGCCCCCTGTCCTCTTCCTCTGTCACACCAACCAACTGTATGTCCTCTCTCACCACATCCAGAAACCTCATCTTTGCTCCTCCCCTTCTTCCCCTGCCTGCAGCTCCATCTCCACCATCCTCCTACAAGTAGATCCACTATCTAACCTGGACTGTCCTCTGATGTCTCCTTTCTAATCCTGTCCTTCCTCCTCACTCCTAGAGAACATCTGAACATCTTCAGCTCTGCCTCCTGTCTTCTGCTCAGAACCATCGTCTCTAAACCATCCAGCAGAGCTGCTCTCACCTCCATCTTGGAAATCTTTCCCTTCACTCCTGCTGCTCCTCTTCTGTCACAGATAACCCCTCATACTCTTCTCCACCCACTCCTCCGTGCCTGCACTCGCTTCTCCACCTCTTCTACAGACTCCCCGTTCAACAGTTGAGCCCAAGTCTTTAAACTCCGTACCTCCTCCACCTCTACTCCTCAATCCTCACCACCTCCTTCACCAACATGTCCATTGAAGTCTGCTCCAACCACCACTCTCTTACCCCTGGGGATACTCTCCATCACCTCATCCAACTCACTCCAGAAGTTCTCTTTCTCTTCCAACTCACAACCAAAATGTGGGGCATCAGCGCCGACAACCTTCATCCTCACACCTCCAAAGTCTATCTTCATCCTCATCACTCCGTCTGACACGTCTTCACCTCCAGAACACTCTTCACATAGCATCAGGTGTTTGTCGGTGGAGACTGCCTCAATCTGTTAACCTATTAAAGTTACCATACTTTGATTGATCTCTGTCCTCCTAGAGTCTTAAAACACCAGCAGTGTGTTTTTTCAGCTTTTAGGATGAGCTTCAGTTGATGAAACACAATCACACCCTCAATCACACACACACACACTCACACCCTCAATCACACACACACACACTCACACCCTCAATCACACACACTCACTCACGCACACACTCACACATGCACACACACTCACTCACGCACACGCTCACACACGCACACACAATCACACACACACTCACTCACACACACGCTCTCACACACACACACACACACAAGCACACACACACAATCACTCACACACACACCCTCAAATACACACGCTCACACACACCCTCAAATACACGCTCTCACACATATGCACACACAAACACACATACACACTCACATACACACACACACACAATCACACACATACACACTCAAATACACACGCTCACACACACACGCACACACAAACACACACACACACACTCACATACGCACACACAAACACACCCCTCACAATAATAACATCTCCCTGCTGCTGTTTTAAATATGATGTCACACTGAATAATTGAGAGACGCCATCTCGCCCAGATCTTTCTTGGTTTATAGAAATGAACGTTTATACGTTCATGGCTGTAAATATGTTTGTGCAGTTAAGTGTCCCCTGGGTCAGGAAATCATTTTAAACTAATCATTTTGTTGTAATGCACTTTGATCTTTTGAAAACACAACTAAAGTTGGAAATTGATTCGAAGAATAATTTTATAAAATGGATTTGCAGGTCTACTGATTTACAACATTTGAATAACAATTGATTGGTAGTTTCCTGAAAAAAGGCCTGTCAGTGTATTATTATAATTAATCAGTCATTGGAGTTATTCTTATCAGATATCTTTAATTAGGATTACACTGGTATGAGATGTTCAAGGTATGAGAACTGTCTCAGAAAGTATCACATACTTATACACATTGGAATTAAATAACCTTAAGAAAAAAAAAAAGGATGATTAAAAAACATCTCTTTAAAAATAAAAGCATCAAATGGTTCTTCCTTTTGAGCAACATTGGGACATTTAGAGAACTGAGGAAATAATAGCTTCTCTGTATTTAGGGTTAGGGTTAGGGTTAGTTACTCCTTAGTTTCTGTTTCTCTGTAGTTTTTATTGTCCCTGTGTTTTCTATCTGTTTCTATGTCGTTGTTCTCTCTGCAGTTGTATCCAGTTTCTCTGGAATGTGTTTCTATATAGATTTTTCTCTATATTTTTTTAATATTTATATTGGTTTATTCCTTGGAGATGGGACTCTTCTACCATATTATGCATCTTCATCATCTGTGTCTATTCATATATTATATGCACACACAGACATGTGACTTTTTTTGTTTTTCCATAATATTTCTTAGTATGTATGTGTATTTTGTGTACTTTCTATTCCATCTTTTTCTACAAATACTTGGTCACGTTACATTCTGGAGCTGCTGTAACAACTAATTTTCCCCATGGGGATTAATTACGATTCTATTATTTGAGTTTCTCTGTCGTGCAGTCAGTGTGTCTTTAGTGTCACAGTAGTTTTTACTCGTTGGTTAGTAGTTTCAGTTTGTCTAAGGTTCCTGTAAGTATCTCTGTAGTTTCTTCCGGTCAAAGCACCGGAGATGAGTCCGACAAAAACAGAAGCTACAGCGGTTTCCCATCAGTGTGAGCCTCACAATGACTTTGGTGTGTTTTGATCCGAGATTATGACAGGTTAAAGTTCACGAGTGGTCTGTGATTCAAGACATGATGGAGGCCATTTTCTGTTGTCTCGTTGATTCTGTATCTACTCCAGTCCATTCGTGGCTTTACTCTTTTTATGCAACGTCGCCAGGAGAGAAATGATGGCGTTCGGTGTAAGCGTAGCATCAGAGTATAAAGATAGTCCTCCTCACCAAACTCGCTCCAAAGCTTGACTTGTGACACGGCAACTTCATAAATATTACTCCAAATAAGCCTTCACTGTAGATCAATGAGGAATGGCCTTGATGGAATGAGGGATGAGGAGACCTGACATGGGTTGAGAGGGATGCGAAAAAGACAGAGAGAGAGGTAGAGAGTAAGAAAGAGAGGAATAGAGAGCGAGAGAGGGCTAGAGAGAGAGTGAGAGAGAGAGGGTTAGATAGAGAGAGAGGGAGCGAAAGTGGGAGATCAGGGTGGATGAGCAATAAATCCTATAAAGATGAGTTTCTAAAACATACTGATAAAGCTGTGTGTGTATGTGTGTGTATGTGTGTGTGTGTGTGTGTGCGTGCGTGAGAAAGAGTCTGTGTCTGTGTGTGAGGGTAAGTCTGTGTGTGTGAGTCTGTGTAAGTGTGGGTGTGTGTATATTTATGTGTGAAAGTGTGTCTGTTTGTGTGTGTGTGTGTCTGAGAGGGAGAGAGTCTCGGAGTGTGTGTGTGTGTGTGTGTGTGTGTGTGTATGTGTGTGAGTACGTGTGTGTTTGTGTGTGAGTGAGTGAGGGTGAATATCTGTATTTGTGTGTGTCTGAGAGACTACGTGTTTATGTGTGTGTGAAAAAGACTATGTGTGTGTGTGGGTGTAGGTGAGAGAGTCTGTGTAAGTGTGTGTTTGTGTGTAAGTGTGTGTTTGTGTGTGTGTGTATGAGAGAGAGAGGCTGTGTGTATGTGTGTGTGTGTGTGTGGGGCGGGGGGCAGATTTCCAAGCAGGGAAGGAGGGATTTAGGAAGGAGAGAGGAGAGTGGGATGAAAGTGAGAGAGGAAGGAGAGAGAGAGGGAGGAGAATGAGGAAAGGTGGGAAGGGGAGAGGGAGGGAAGGACAGTGGAAGGAAGGTGAGAGAAGAAGGAGAGAGAGAGGAAGGAGAGAGAGTGGGAGGGAGGGAAAGACAGAGGAAGGGAAGGGGAGAGGGAGGCAGGCCACCGTAAACGGTCCGAGAAGTTGCGAGTATAAATCTGTAGGCTGGGATCGTAGGTGGGAGCGAGATGTGATGAAAGTGGAGGATGAAATGAAGGAAGGGGAAGTGGAGCAGGAGGAGGAGAGAAAGATGAGGTCTTAGATTGAAGGTTCATGAGTGACAGGTTGAGGAGATGGATGGAGGCAGAACAGTAGAGAAGAGTGTGACAGATCGTGATATAAAGTCAGGCAGAGGGATGAGAGAGAAGTTTGGTGATGAGGAGAAAAGAAATGAGGGGAGAGGAAGATGGACGGAGGGATGAAGAAGGGAATAATTGCAGATTATAGGTGGAGCTCTTTGCCTTTGTGTGAGATGTCAGCCTCTAAAAGGTAATCAGTGAAGATTTCTGCCAGATGTTCAGCTGCTCTGAAGCAGACGGAGAAACGTCATTAAGGAACGCAATCAGGACATCATCATCGTTCTGACGCTTCAACCTCCGGGAGTCCGACATGGACGTCCAACCAATCTGTCAGCACAACCACACATACAATAAAACCCGGGATTCCTGCCGGTTCCTGGTTTCAGAACGTACCTGAGATTCCAGATTATTCTGCTTGAAAATAGAACAAACGTGTGGATCTGACAGAAGGGTCACGGTGCATCACTGAGGTCACCCACAGTTCGAGACAGGTGCTTATAACAGTAAGGCCGATGGATAGGCTGGGGTCCAAATGACACTTGTGGTCTAACACTGAACGGGTTGCCACCCTGGTTGCCATGGTTTGTTGTGTAGGACCCATGTTTGATTGCTGTTGTGCTCCAGTTCATCTTGCCGCGTGGAGGCGTCTCCTAAAACCTGTGACATACTAACAGGAAGACGTGACCCTTCTGGATTCACTGCAATAATGAATCCAGTGACAAGAACAGGCGGGACGTGGATAACGTGAAGAAACTTTAGAACACAGGACAATCCAGAACAGGAACACATGAATCGTGTAAATCAGTCGCATCAGCATGTCTGTCGTTGTCTGAGTGAGAAATGATGAATAAAGTTTTGTAGGATGTGAAACTAGACCCACGATGTCACCCCCGACTGCATGGGTTTATCCCAGAAAAGCCGATTCTCCTATGTTCTAAAGCACCCCCCCTGATTGAAGCTACGTCAGAAAAGGTGTTTTTGGTAAAAAAAAACAAAAAAACCCTCCTCCTGAGTAAAATATGAACTTCAAGAGTAAAACACTCATACTTACGGGGCGACGGTGGCTCAGCTGGTAGAGCGGTTGTCCACTTTTCTGCAGGTCATGGGTTCAATCCCTGATTGCTACAGGCCATGTCTCCAAGTCTCCTTGGGTTAGAAACTGAACCCCAATGTCGAATGAATGATGCTGTGAATGGTAACTGCTCCTGATGAACATGTGGATCCTTCATGGCAGCTTCTATCATCATGTCATCATACACACACACTGATCCTGGAACGCTGTCGTTCTTAACGTTTTCCATTATGGCTGCATTCTTCCTCACCTCTCCTTCCTCTCTGTTTCCCGGCAAACACTTCCTGAACGTTTGACAGAGAAAATGTGTTCCTGTTAGTTCCTTTGAGGATGGAGTTTGATCTTTTCCAGCCCTGAAGGAAATACAAAAAAAGAATATCTGTTTCATCAAAGCTCACATTTTTTCCAGATAAAACATAGAAAAACATTTCTGGGTGTTTCTGAAACAGTTTTCAGTAATACTTTTAACATAATCTTACCTTTAACATCCATCTAACTCATTTAGTTTCCGAAAGCCTAATGTACACGAATCAGCCATAACATTATGACCGTCCTGCTGGAAGAGACCATCAGGGAATAGCGTCTCTATGAAGGTCTGCTTTAACGTTAAGTTAGGAGCTTTGGGTCAGAAGAACATCCACATGAATGGTAGAACCCAAGGTTTCTGGTCGGTGTGTGTATGGGTGTGTTTGTGGATGCATTTGTGTGTGTGTGTGTGTGTGTGTGTGTGTGTGTGGATGTGTGAGTGTGAGGCCTCAGCTGATCCAGGCTGCAGGTCTAGAACCCGTAGCAGAGTGGTTCATGGCCTCCCTTCTTCCCGGGCAGCACGATGGCACAGAGGGGGAATAAATGCCCCATAGCATGAAGCTTTATTTTCTGTTTTGAGTTTGGATGTTCTCCCCGTGTCTGCGTGTGTTCTCAGCCGGTACCCCGGCTTCCTCCTACAATCCAAAAACGAGTAAAAGAGGAGGAGTGACGACGAACCCGCCTGCAGGCGAGGATGAGAGTGGGAATAGTTTCTAGTCGTCAGCCCTGTGATGAACCGGAGACTTGTCCACATTCTCTATGATACACATTTACAAGCTGTAATAGTCTCTTCTGTTTCTGACTGAAGGATTATCTTACTTCACAAACGATCTTTTCTAAAGTCAACACACTGTCAGCTGCTCACAGGCTCTCTTTTAGTTCCAGCTGCTTCCGAATACCCTTCGTTCAGCCGTCTTCATCAATCCCATCCCATAATCCATCATTATGAATACAGACTCGGGGGCTTTGTTTCAGTCAAATAACGTTACTTTTTTTCCTGATGAAGACCCTCCCTCGGTGAAGGAGTGAAGGCTCTGAGCCGCAGCGGCGCCACCTCCTCACTGAGTTCATGTTATGCAGGTTTCAGCTGCTGCGTCTGAGGGATACATTTCTCATACTACAGAACCCGTTCTGTTCCCAGCACCGCGGAGCTGCCATGTTTGAATGCCAGGACCTGCAAATTGAAATTTAAAACAGATCCATATTGTGACCGAATGTCTTCCAGTTACAGAGTCTGCTTGAGTTCTACTGGTTCCACAATCAGCTGTTAGAAGCTACGGTGAAACACTCGTGCTCAGTGGATTCCCTTAAACAGGAAATCTAACCTAAAACATGTGGTCCGACCCTCAAACCGGCGCAATGCTGGTTTTTCCAACTCATATCAGATACGCACACATGGTTGTGATCAGCGTTTGTCCCTCACCAATCACCAGTGAGCTGATTACATTTATAATGAGCCCATACTGGAGATGACCAGCAGGTCAGTTGGGAAGTTCTGAATGTACGAGAAACAGGCGGAAGGAAGTATAAGACGAAGGCAAACAAGGGGAGACGGAGAAACGTTGATTTAGAGGTTTTACGTTTTGAACTGAGGAGGCAGAAAAAACTATAATATCATAGAAGGGCCGACTCAGACCGGCCGGAACCAGGCTTCTCTTAAAGCGGACCCTTCTGCACCCTAGTGATCCGTATGAGCCCCCAGAGAACATCGGGTGAGATGGGGGCTGAGTGGGTGGGTGGTGTCCTCAGCTACTGATAACGCAACATGTGCTTTTTGTTAATAGGAAGGTGGAACAGAATAGTTGGAGTAATGTACAGCAGGATTAAGTCATGTCAGATACGACAGCAGGATTATTTCATGTGAGACACATGAGCAGGTCCAGTATGAACCGGGTCTTGTGGAGGACAACCTGGACAAAACAAAAGTCACCACATGACTGATCTGGACCGTCACAATAAAGCTCTGCGTTTTTTTTTGGCGCTCTCCTATCGTGAACGGTGAGGACAAATAAAACGAATGACATTTGGAATAATGACTTCATTTCTCTATCCACGTGCAAAATGTTGAATGGAAATATCCATACATGAAAAAACATGAAATTTCAGGTTGTTGTCGATAACTCTGATTCTGAGGTGTTATATACCCTCTATATTCAGATCCCTGGGATGGGGGGTCAGTGGTGTCCCTCTAAAGTCCAGGACCATGTCTTTGATTAGATTAGATTAGATTAGATTAGATTAGATAACCTTTATTAGTCCCACAATGGGGAAATTGCAGGGTTACAGCAGCAGAGCATGTTACAGAATAGAATACAGAATAACGGAATAACAGAGCAATATGTGCAAATAAATTAAATTAAGTTAACTGTACAGTTGACATGTTGGGAAGTGTATTGTCCCATAGTGAAAGTGCAAGTGAGGTAGGTGTGTGTGTAGTTGTGTAGGTGTGTGTGTGTGTGTGTGTGTTGCTAACAGTGCTGGTTGTGGAGTCTGACTGCTGCAGGAAGAAAAGATCGGCGATATCGCTCCTTCACACACTTGGGGTGAAG